>JARUHE010318732.1:0-11561 GCA_031471125.1 Archaeomysis grebnitzkii | reverse complement strand
AAACCTGTTTAAAAGAAAATATATATATATATATATATATATATATATATATATAAATATATAAACATATCAGTGTCAAAGTAGTAGCCTAAACAAAATATTACGTTCATATATGTTACAACAACAACAGTACAATATTAAATACATACAATGAGAAAACAATTTCAGGAAAGTTCGACGCTAAATAAAACATTATATCCTCGACTTTTAAATTGCTTTTGTTCAAGTTTATAGACAACCTCAGGTTATTGCAAAAACAAACTATTTTATTGCATCATATAAATAATTTAAATTTATATTTACTACATCTAATGTCTAGCTATTACCTCATGATGACGTAATAATTAGGTTTAACCATTCAATGCTTAAACGAACTAGATAACATTGAAAATGTTATTGAAAACATATTTTTGCAACGGGAACTGGATGTCCTTAGGTCTCAAAAGGTTAATATATGATTACTATGTCATGATGACGTAATCAGGAAACGTTTTGTGACAACATTCAACAATATATGGCTCAATTATTTCATTATTGCTTCTGTGGTTTGTCGCCACAATTTAATTTGAATTCTTATAATAAAAATACAATTCGCCGAATCCAAAACAACGCATTCCCAATAAAATGTTAAAATTTCCCGATAAAAACGCATAACATCGCCGAAAAACATGCAAAGAATTTTTGTGAAAATAAAAAAAAATTACTGAATATCAATAGTAGATAAAATTGTATTTGTTTAAATGAGATAACCTTTCTCTGCATTTCTTGAAATTATTGCAACAATTTGTAAAAACAATTTTGTTTAATGAAATGGTTTCAATGACTTCTGAGAGGAGAGTCAATTTAGTGCAACATTTTATGAAATCCACACTTTATATGTTGTACAATTTGAGTTCCTGCAGGTGTTATAACCTTTCCAACTATTTTAACTTGCCCGCTACTGAGAATTGGTTATTTCCAATGCTTATTTGCACAGTTTGATCGTCTTTCCATTTATTTCTACATATGTACCTGTAATCAATTCAATGTCATCTGTGAGCAGTATATTGATAATTTCCCAACCATTGTCTGTGTTTGTATACCGTGTCCCTTGATCATGAGCGCCTTGTGAGCTGTAAAGCTGGAAGGCGTTGTATAAATTTGAATAACTATTATTATTATCATAGCCTGTTCCAAATAAAGGTCAGTTAGATTAGAAGACCAGATGCATCTTTGTAGGACACCAATGTTGTTCATTAATTAGTTACTACAACGTGTCTCCGCATGCAATGCATTGCACCACACTGCATTGCTCTCTATATAATGTTCAAGAAACGTGTTCTAGAATCTTAAGGTGATGAACATTTGCACAGAAACATTAAAAATATTTTTATTTTTTACTGTCAGAAGTTTCACTAAAATGTTTGTTAGCAAGTTGCAAAAAAATAACCAATATCAATATTATGAAAGAGGAAGATGCTATAAAAACGATATGTATATTTCACCCTTTGATATTATGATGAGAAGTAACCATTTAGCTTCACAACTATATATTTCTACCTGAATACCTCATCTATAAGATCATTTTTCTGATATAATTGCGATTGGAAAACAAGTTATAATTATATTTCATAATTGAAAATAAAAATTGAGATGAATTTTCTTTGTGAACAAAATTTATCTTGGAAATAGATGAGAAACGGAAGAATTTTTGTAGCAGCGATATCTTGCTAAGATAATTTCGAATTTTTGATTTCATTGAATTTTTATGTTTACAATGTTCATCTGTTTAATGTATTTTTCATTTTGTATAATTATCTAATGAAATAATATGGTTTACCTTTAGTTAATTAAATGTTTGTTTTAAAATAGTTATTAAATTGTATACTTCGCAAACTTTAACCTTATTTGTATGTAGTAGATACAAGTTAACTTGGATGATAAATCACGGTTGAATGCTATTTTGCTTAACATTCTTAGATTCAATTTTATTTTTCACAAAAGCGTAAAAACATGAATTAATTTATATTTATACCGTTAAATAATTATAGTTTAACCATTTTTCGCATTTAATGACTAATTGGGACACACAGAGGAAGTAGATTTCAATATAAACTCTAATGTAATTGAGTCAACATCAGTCAAACACAATATAACAGACTGTCATTTACGATAAATGGATAACAATTACTTCTGCAAAACATTTCAAAGCACAAATTTAAAACATTTTTTTATTTAATATTAATGTATTTTAACCCTTAATGCAGCAATAGAGTTAAAAATGCGATCATCACATACAAAACAGGCTATTTTCAATGACAATGTTAATGTAAATTAACCCTTAGGGAAATAATGTTTCATGCGTGAAAGGGTCAAGATGTGCCAGAAAAACATTTTGTCAATTCAGTGGAAAATTGTCGTTAATGTAGACAAAGACAAATCACTCTGAAACACTGTAGCGTCGTACAATGAGAATTTATTTCATGGTTCAATTTAATTAGTTTTACAAAGACAATCTTCTTTGTTTCTTACTCAATACTTGGATGTTTTTTGTTTGCAATAAATGACTCAAATTAATTTTCACTTGTTTTTTCCAGGTGGTAATTTGATTTAAATTTTTAACAATTTAAATAGTCAGCCAAGCTTGAACAGATGCTCGTTGTAATTTGGTTCATAATTGAAAATGAACTAAAAAATTTTATTTTTTTTTGTTTCATAATATTGAACATTTCTTAAACTCACTTCAAATATATTTTAATAAAATGGATGATTAAGTTTTCTTTTATAGAGTAAAGTTTTTAAATACGATTTTATTTTATTTTTTGAAAGCAGAATCAAGATTTGCACAATTCATAAAGCGACTGAACAAAAGTTGAATCTTCCTTTTTGTTTTGTTTGTTTAGTAACAGATAACAGGTACTCTAAGAGAGAAAAAGAGAACATATAGTTAGAGAGAAAAAAAGGGTGAAACAAGAAAATAAAGTAGAAGGTTAAAAGTACCTCTATCTTTGAGGCGTCCATTCATTCATTGATAACAGGTAAAAGCTACCCTAAGAGAAAAAAAAGAGAGGGATAGTTAAATAAAAAAGGGGTGAAAACAAGGAAATAAAGTAAGAGGATAAAAGTACCTCTATCTTCGAGGCGTTTATCTTGGTTTTGTCGCCTACCTCACTTTCATTCCACTGGAGTTAGTTCGCATTAGCCCTCCGTCATCGTGTTAGCACTGGGAGTCTGTTTACCGCCGGGCCTTGTCTGTTGTCTTCTTATTTTGCTCCTCTGCTCGCCACCTTACTATTGTCTTGTGTTTCTTGTTGTTGTTGTTATTCTTTTCTCCTCATTCTTCGTTCTTAATTCTTCATGCTTCGGTCTTCATTCTTCAGTCTTCGCTCTTCGCTCTTCATTCTTCAGTCTTCGCTCTTCATTCTTCACTCTTCATGCTTCAGTTTTTAGTCTTTAGTCTTTTTAGTCCTTATTCTTTATTCCTCAGTCTTCTTTTTTCTTTCTACATTAGCTTCTGTAGATAGGTGCTGGCTCTGTCTGGATGGCTTTCAGGCTTGACTGGAACCAACCAGGCATGTTCTCTATTTGGGTTGGGATTAAGTAACCTTGCGATGGGGTGTACCTCTGGGTTAATTGATTCCCAGATTTGTCTTGTTCTTTTGTGTAGTCTCACGTTCAGTGCTGACATTTTTGATATTTCATGTAATGTTTGGTTGGTGCATTTTGCTTTTCGGTTACTTCTTGTTTGGTCATCGTGTGCAAATCTGAGTCCTCTGTTTTGCACCACCTGAGCTTTCTTCAACATTGTTTTGGTGCTGCATTCATTGGAGCTGGGGGGTATTCCAGTATTGGTAGGACTAGTTGTTTGTAGAGTTTACCTTTTGTTCTTGTTGTCATTTTCCTGAAACTTTGTAGTTTGACCAGAGCAGCTTTGGCTTGTTGTACTCTGTTTTTCACCTGTGTCTTTTGCCCTGTGGTGTGTATGCTGTGTCCCACCATTTTTCCTGCTGTTTGGTATTCAATTACCTTCCCATCCTTATCATTGTGTAGTTGTTGGATGTACTGTTGCCCAAGGAATAAGAGTCCTGAACCGTTAAGATAGTTATGCAAATATGCAGTTTTTTAAGCTTTTTTGGCTATTGAAAACATTGAAAACATAAATAAGCAAAACAAGTGTACTTTTATTCTACTTTAGAAAAAATATAAAATACTTTAGAACTACATTTAAACTAATTTTCAGTTGACGATCACTTTTGTTTGAGCGATAGTACGTTAAGTATTGTGTTATAAGGTTAGGCAATATGTGAGAGTACCAGATGTGAATATGTTTGCAAATTTATGCTTGCACTTGTAAGTCTATTTTTAGTTTTGTTTCGTAATTAAAGTATTTTTGCTTCTGGATAAAAAATTGAATAATCTTTTCGTATCGTGAGTTCGTACCTCTTTCGTGTGCCTAGCCCGATTTGCTCTTAACTCGCATTTCGTATACTTACTTCGTCATCACTTATGGTACACATGGATAGACAATAGCACAAGTGAGGTAACCCACATTTAAATAGCATAGAGCTAATCTCACTTGTGCTCTTATGGATCGACAATAGCACAAGTAAGGTAACCCACATTTAAATAACATAATGCGTACCTAACTTGTGCTATTGTCGATTTACATACGCTTATATGTGGATAGTAATTAGTAAGATCTAATGTAAAGATGGTGCAGTGTAACCATAGACTATAAACGCTTTATAAACGGTAAAAGTTTTACTTTTTTATCAGAACAAATTGTTTTTACAATCAATCAAATTCATAAAAAAAGGCAATTAAAAAATAAAAGATTTCTAATTAATTTCAAAAAAGTATTTTTTATGTTATTTAATTGGATAAAATCTGGTTAGTCATGAAAAAATAATAGTAGTTTTTTTTCAATATTTGAGTATTAAAAAGAGTTATAATTATCATAAGAATTGTTACAAAAATAAATATAATTGGTTCAGTTGTAATAATTATTATAACAATAACAGATAGATAGACTTTAATTGTAAAGAACAATACAAAACCAATACAGGTATATGATCCCACTATGGTGTACACTTTAAATGCAATTTTACAAGCATACAAAACAAAATATTTATAAAACAACATTTTAAAAAATGTATTCAGTATATAGAAACCAGCTCAATTTTTATATTTAACAAAAAAAACAAATATAAAGGTGTATAGCAGTTACAATTAGCAACCATACAAATACATTTAATTCGTCTCAAAATAAATGAAAAAGAAAGGAAATAATAACAAAGAATTAGATTTATATCCACAAACTTTTAAAAAAAACAATTAATATCTTGAGCTAGCATAGTTTTTTAAATTTTTCTTAAGAAAGGCGATAATTGTAGTTCCAACAATGTATCATCTATCTCCCTAATAAGTGAGCAGCACTGAAAAACTGTAAAGTTCCTCTGTAACTCGTTTCTAACAAATGACAGTATTATTGCATTGGCACGTGTGCTATGGTGGCTCATGGGTAACAAATGACTAAACAGTTTTAAGAAAATAGCAATATTTATTATAGTAATAAAGCGAACTGTATACTTCATTATAGGTATGCTATAGGTTATATTATACTGTATATTTGGAAAGCTTTACTCTATAAGTGAATACAAGTTTTATTTCTTTTTTTTATGATACTCAACCAATTAAATTATATTATTCAAGTAATGAACAAATAAAAACCAAAATATCTAAGAATCTCTATAAATAATACAAAAACAACAAAACCTTTCATTTGTATTTCATGCAACGACGAGTCTGTGAATAACCATAAAGATCATTTTCAATGATAACTTGAACATAATGTAGGCCTTAAGGAAATAATTATGCCTGCATAAACGGTAGAAAAAAAGTCCATTGACTCATAAAATGATTTTTATTTGTGAAAATAAAGATAATTATCTCACAAAAATGTTCTTTGTGAGATTCTTTTTTCTTTGTATAATGAAAAGAAAAAATTGAAAGAAAAGGTAAACATTGAGTATAGAAGAGTTGGTCTGTAATTAAAAAGTAAATAAATGGTTTGCAGAAGGGGTTGAAGGTCCATTCAAAAAGTTGAATGAGTGCTTGTTGTCATTCTGTTTCTTAGAAAAATAATATTTTTATCAGCATTATTATTAATTAGTAATATTAATTAGTAATGTTAATGTTAGTAATATTATTATTAGTATTATTAAATAGTAATTGTGATACAATTATTAATAATTAATAATATTATCATTGTTATTACTATTATTATTAATTAGGACTTTTATTATCATCATTACAAATTAGTAATATTATAATTATTATTATTCATTTGTTATCATTATTTTAAATTATTAATATTCTTATAACCAATATTAATTAGTATTTCTTATCATTATCATTACTACTAATATTATTTTTATTGTTAATAATTTTATTATTAATTAGGATTTGTATTATCATTATTACTAATTATTAATATTATAATTATTATTATTCATTAAAAATAAATTTTTTTATCATTATTATAAATTAGTAATATTCTTATCATCATTATTAATTAGTAATTTTGTTAATATTAACATTACTACTACAATTCTTATTATTCGTATTAACAGTAACATTTCAATTTTAATTTGTTTTTATTATTATTATTTAGACTAATGGAAATTAATGTAACCACAATTTGATAATGATAATATCATTAAAAACATAAAAATAAAAAGGCATACTTATAAATTTCATTTGTTTTCATAGTTTGCTAAAAGTGTTTATACTTGACATCGTATATTATAAACCTTTATATATTGTTATTTCGTTTATATTATCAAATAAATTGTTTTCGGATTGTATTTATATATACTGATGTTATACAATTAGGCTTACATTACTCCTTATAGCTTATATATATTTAATGAAGGAAGAAAAATAGTGGTTAATTTTTAATAAGAACTAAGAAATACATTTTTACACTTTGATAGTAGCATTTACCATCAAAAATGTATATAAATAATAAAATATAATGTTAGATTAAGAAACAAACTTTTTGTATAATTACAAAATTCTCAAAACAAATCAAGTATAATCATAAAAAAAACACATCAACAATAATAAAAGTTCTTATGCACAAAAAATTTAAATTTATCAAAACCAAGATAATGAAAATATAATAATTAAAAATACTAAAAATATATATTATCAAATAATTATACTTATATTAAAAATTTAATTAAAAAAAATGATAACATATACAAAAAAATAAGAAAATGACTACGCAAAATAAATAAATAAAAAATTAAAAAAAATAGCAACGGAAAAATAATTAAATAAAAAAGAAGAATATAGAAAATAATTAAATAAGATGAATATGACAACGCAAGTAAAGGAAGATTAAATTTAAAAACAATAATGAAGAATAGACAAAAAAATAAAAAGAAGAATAGAGAAAATAAATATAAAGGAAGAAAATGAAATATAGAAAAATAAAATTAAAAGTTTTATTTTCCTTCCAAAATGAATTTTTAATGACTCATAACTTCCAATTCAATAAAAAAGAAGAAAATAATTGTATTACATTCAAATCAACTTTATGTTCGAATTTTCATCATTTTCTTGATTTTTTATATTATTATTGAATTGTTATGTTTCATTATTTTCGTTGTTTTCAATTCAAACTAAAATAAAGTTTATGCATCCATCTAACAAACAAATCGTAATAGCTTCTCTTAAAATTTGCTAAAGCTTGTAAATAGTATATCATTAGAGCCTATGCACGTTTTTTGATAAGCTACAGGTAATACCAACACTCAAAACTTAATTTACTATAATCAACATGCGTATGAAAGTATAAAAGTCACAAAAACGCGTTCTGTATCAACTATAGGTTTTTTCAACCTTCATATAACTATTTACGCTCATTCTGTTAAACTGTTATTTCCAAAAGCACTATCGGTGTAGATTAAACTATTTGATGTTTTCATTCACGGATATCCTTTATGTATACAGGTAATGCAAATATAGAGACAGTATGTCCGCGTATGTATCCGTGTGTGAGTGTGTATATATGTTTGGGTGTGCATACACATGGTATATGTTCATAAAATGTATTTGAAAATGCAAGATAATTAAAGCCTTTCGTTTTAATGAGATGATTTAAAATGCATGAAGCTATAAAGCTTTTGTTTACGCAGTGTGAATCCTTAAGAATAAAAGTTATCAAATTTTAAAATCATTTAAAATGCAAAAAAAAATCATTTCAAGTTTTTATTTTCTGGAAAAACACTTCACAACAAACAAAACACTCAACAAAATATCTTTAAAATAACAAAAACAACAACAACAATAACAATGATAAGATCTATTTTCGAAAAATTAGAAGTTTTCTATAAATTCGTGAATGTTTATTTTTTATTTTCATATTTCTAAAAACATTTATGTTTTCATTTATACATAATTGAAATTAGGTTCTATTGTTTTAGCGTTTGTGAGTTTAATTAATAAGTTTTTTATTTTCTATTTTTTAGTTTTCCAAGCTTTATCAAGCAAATAATTATTTGAATTTAAATTCTTTATTTACTTTCATCCAACGTTAAGATAGTTATTTAATTTTATTTATTTTCTTTTACCCAAGGTCAAGTTAGTTATTCAATTATATGTATTTATTTTATTTTACCCAACGATAAGTTATTTATTTTATTTTATTTATTTTTTTACCCAAGGTTAAGTTAGTTATTTAATTGTATTTATTTATTTTATTTTACCCAAGGTTAAGTTAGTTTTTTTAATTTTATTTGTTTATTTTATTTTACCCAAGGTCAAGTTAGTTATTTAATTTTATTTATTTGTTTTATTTTATCAAAGGTTAAGTTAGTTATTTAATTTTATTTATTTATTTTCTTTTATCCAATGTTACGGTTTGTTATTTGATTTTTATTTGTTTATTAAATTTAGCTTGTTATCAACATGTAAGTAGGGTTACCCGCCTAGCATACTTTAGTATTATCTTGCTATGTATATATTACATTTTTATCATGTTATTTATTTTCTTTTAATTAATGACAACGATAATGTAACCATAGGTGGTGGATAATGGGTACAATTTTCATAACATATCAATGTTGTATAAACTCTGGCAGTAGTGCAGAAGTGTTTACATTTGTATAACTAACCAGCCTAGAATTTATGTCTAATTATATAATAATTATACCCGCTCTTTTTACTAAATCTGTCTTTAAATGTTCTTAACTTTACTAAACGAGTCCGTTAATTGTACCAAATTTTACTAAATGTGTGTGCTAATTGTATTAAACTCAATTAATTGTGCCTGGCCAGTATCTGTAACGTTAAATATACTTTGGCAATATTAATGCAAGTTGTTTGTGAAGATATCGGAAAACAATATTTCAGGTCAGAGTTAATTCTTAACACACTATACTTGCATTATTCTTTCAGTCGTTACTCATATATGTGCCTACACATTTTCAAATTAATTTATTCTTCATTTCAAAATGGGTTTTAAGAAGTTATTTTTTCAATTTACTGCTCTTCGGCTTTGTTTACTTTATTTTGTTTCTGTTTACTTGACTTGTTTTGTAGTGAGTACGATTAAGTTTATGCTAAATATCCCTTAAATTGTGATTCTGATTAGCATTATATTGTTATTATTTTAGTCTTATAATTAGTGATATTATACCTTTGTCATTTATTTTGTTATCGTTAGTTGAAGAACCTGACCAACATTTATGTCTAAGATAGTCAAAATTGACATTTTACCAAGGTATTACAATTTTCGTTTAATCACAAGAAATTTGATCGAATTAACAAAAATCTGTGCACTGTTAACTAAGACTAGTCAATTTGATGATGTCTAGTTTGACTATCTTAGGCATACACGTTAGTCCAGTGTTTTCAGTGTAACATTGTATCAATATGTCATCGTTAATTGTATTATTGGCATCGCTGATTATATTATTGTAAGTCGCATCACTATATTGGTATTGGTATTATTATCTTATTACTATTATTTTTGTTTTGTTATTGTTTCTCAATGTGTATTGTTAAAAAAACGGTTACTATCGTTATTGTTGCATTTATTTGTAAACTTAATAGGTTTTAATTATATATATTAGTGTATTTGATAATATACTACGCAAGAAAACTGTTAGCATAATTTAATGCCAATAAAAAAACAAAGCTTTTATTTTTTCAACATGACGAACAATATACAAAATGCTTGATCCAGTCAAAATTTGTCATTAGAATAACGATATTTATTCTGGCGTTATGTTGCTATATCATTGTAATCTGCATAATTTCCAATGATATATCTTTACATTATGTCTGCAACAACCTTGTTGACAATTATTTTATTTATAATTGGGTTTTAACTATAATTATATATAATTATATAAAGGCAACGAATGATGTTTCTTAAAGAAATGTGTATACATTATATTGAAATATATGTTATAAATACTGAACCCCAAACCTGTTTTTCATTTCATCAGTATAGCCTACGTATATATGTATGTATGTATGTATAATCATCAATTAAAAAGTAATGATAAGTATACGTTTAGATGATCTTACGATAAAACAGATAATTTCTGGCTGAGGAAAAATTATATTGTTAAAAATATAAAAAATGAATTTTCTGTTTAAATTAAGAAATCTTGTTTTACTGTTTTATCAGTAGAGTTTTTTATCATAAATTTGATACAAAGTTGTGTTTTTTAAAAGTGTTTACGTATTCTCTTATTGGCTGTAGTGCTATTGAACTAAAATAACAAATTGTAAAATAAATTACAAGCGTAATGTTTTTAAATTAACCAACTTTCTTACAATAATTAAAGCAAAGCAAATAAATAATTATATCATTGCATATAGGGTGAGTTCGTCACGGAAATTAGGGTTAATTTGAACAATACCTATCGGTAATTATGCGATAATTAATTCGATTTTAAAAGGTCAATCATCCTTACAAGAAAACAAAGACATGTCAGGAGTCAGCTCATGACCTGTCTTCTATTTTAAAAATGTTAGCCATATAACGTAACGTCTGTATTTTTATTCCAATGAGAACTAAAAGAAACCTTCGCTTAAATGATTTAACAATAATTAATTAACTAAATGTGATTATAAACAAAAGATTGTTTCATTTGTTGTTCTTCGAATCATGCAACAAACAATTCGAAGATAAGCTCAACTCTTTTTTTATTGTTGTTACTGTTTTGTTTTATTATTATCGTTGTTGTATTATTATTATCGTTTTTGTATTATTATTAGTATTGTTATTGTATTATTATTATCGTTTTTGTATTATTATTAGTATTGTTATTGTATTATTAATATTATTATTATTATTAGTAGTAGTAGTAGTAGTAGTAGTATTAGTATTAGTAGTAGTAGTATAAGTAGTAGTACTAGTAGCAGCAGTAGTAGTAGTAGTAGTAGTAGTAGTATTAGTAGTAGTAGTATAAGTAGTAGTAGTAGTAGACTTTATTAATTCCAAAATACATTTACAGAATAAAAAAACTTATAACAATATTTACAAAAATAACAATGGCATG
>JARUHE010318721.1:0-11561 GCA_031471125.1 Archaeomysis grebnitzkii | reverse complement strand
TGAAAAACAAAATAAATAGTTTCTTATAATAAATATGTTTTTCCTCCAGAATAAAATAATTGTTTTTTTTAAAGAAATTTATTTCATTATAACAATTACATCTGGGTTATTGTAATTTTGTTGGATCATCTTTTTGATCTTTGGTACATGCGTCGTTACAAGTCTTCTTGAAAAACTATTTTGATTGTAAGAACATTGATTCTGATTAAAATTATTGAACTGTTGGATAAATATTGACTCAATTAGTTTTCGTTTGCGCATGTTGTGTGGTAGTGTTTGTTCACTATAATTTATGTCTGGTGCTAGTCTATTGAGGATTTTCTTGTGTTGTCTTCCCTCCTAGAAGAAATGTGTTGTACGTATGAACGTGTACCAAACGTACATTGTAAAAAACATACTTACGGTGCATTTTCTTCACAAAATATGTGTTTGTTTGGTGCGTTGTATCCACAAAATACGTACATAATTGTTTTTTTTAGTATAAAACGTGCCAAGTACGTTCGTATTTAATCAGGTACGTATGGTATGTAAGGTACGTATAGGAACGCGTACGTACTTTTATTGGGAGTAACGTGTGTGTGTTTGGTAAGTTGTGTGTTGCGGTGTGGTATCCATGTTGGTGGTGTAGTTGTTTTTATTGTCGAAAATTGTTTGTTTCATATACAGTATATGTTAAATAATGTTGGTAAAAAACACTCCTCATTGTGGTATGCCTAATGTTGATGTTTTCTTATGTGGTTGTCTGTTGCTTTTTTTCTAAGACCATTCCGAGAGAGAAAGAGAGAGAGATAGAGAGCGAGAGAGATCACTTGCAATTCTAATTTTTTGTAGAGAGAGATAAAATAAGTTACTTGGATTACTAGTGGAGTTGCCAGTAATTAAAGGAGCCAGTGTTTTGAGTTTGTTTTAGGCCTACCAAAATGTCAGAGACTAACTATAGACAGTTATACTTTAGGTAGCCTACTTGCTCTTGAATTCACAAGATATAAAACAAATTAATTATATACTTTAGATCTTGTACTTTCAGTTGCCTTCACATTGTACTAGAAACCCTTCTTAAGAAAAGTTTCAATTTGTTTGTTACAAGTAATTAAATAAAACTTGCTACTCTACTTATTTTACAAGCTGTCAAAAATTGAGCTGATTGTTGAAGCTTTTGTTTCTTTTATTTCGGTTGCTTTCATTGATTCAACTGCAAGATGAACGTTGAACTACAAATCTTTCATATGCAAACTACGGAACTTTTCTAGTAATGCCGCAGTGAAATCAAGATAATTAATTCGCTGTGATCAATAATATATTTTTCCATTGTTACAGAGGTATAATTCGATCTGTTCAGAATACCAAACTTTTAACGTTTGATTATTGGCTTGGGGAGGAAGCTATTTCAGCTCCTTTCCTGAGTTGTCAAAACTTTCTTTAACCAGTACCACCATAAATTGAGTCTTGCTTTATCTTAATAATTACATCAACATTTACATTTACAACTTAATGGGTTAGTTTCCCTAGTCATGTACCCATATCCAGTCCTATTCCATACATTATCCAATCTTTTTTTGAAAGTTTCTACACTTCCTGCCTCTACTGTATTCCATTCAAGTGAATTTTCAATAATTGATAACTCTAATTGAGAAAAAAAACGGCCCTGGTCCTACTTCCAAACCGCGCCTTAAAAACCTAAAACCTATGTCCATTAGTTCTTCCTTCATTACTTCATTACCTGTCTTCAAACTTACTTCCACTTAATCTTTTTACTATCTTAAACATTTCGATGAGGTCTACTCGCAATCTTCATCTATGCAGGGAGTAGAGCTTCAGTACTCTTAACCTATCACAGTAGGACTTGTGACTTAACCCCCTCACCAGTTTAGTGATTCCTCTTTGAACTGATTCAAGTAAATCCAAGTCTCTTGCTAAATAAGGATTCCATGCCTGAACAGAGAATTCTATGTGTGATCTTATATACGAAGGATAGACTTTAATAAAAATCTCCTTTAACATGTATTTGAAGGCATTCTTTAGTTTCCTCATTGCTCCAGTAGCTCTTCCTGCTGCTATTTTGCATTGATCCGTCCATTTCAGATTATTGCATACTTTAACCCCCAAGTCCTTTTCACTCTCCAGATCTTGAAGTGCTAGTCCATGGCTTAATAACAACAGGCTTAGATCATACTTGTTTTTATACGAAAAATAAGTCGTGTAGGCTATATTTATTTATCTAACAATATACACCCAGTCAACAAATCTCATCGAAAAAGCAGGCTAAATCATGTTTTTTTGGTGGGTTATTGGTATTTAAATGGGGTTGGGGCTAAGCCCATAGTTTAATCACTGATGTATACCAATCGCTAAAACAATAACCATTTGACCATGCTAATCTCGTAGGGCTATGACCAATTCATATAGCCTCATGTTTTTGTCATGGTTTTATACTGGTGAAAATATCAACTCTATTTAAAGTTTTAAACTGTTCTTCCAAGCTTGTATAGTGCGTAAAGTACACAATTTAACCTTCTAATCAGCTAAAAAGTAAATTTATATGAAATTTAATGGTATCTACTGAATTAAAATTTATTTTTCAAATCATTATGAAGAGATACATTTTTTAGGACTTTTATACATTTACAGTACCCACCCAGCCTATTTATTTTCATTGTTAAAAACACTTCGATAGTAAAAATGCATTTTTATTTCTTGAAATAATTATATTTATACTTATATTAATATCTATAGATAATTATTTGGAAATCTAAAATATAGTTATAGACTTGCCTGGCAATAATTATAACAGCGTGCAAATGTGTTTCAAAGAGGCTAATGTTTCCCACTTCCATAGTTTGTAATTTCTGAAATTAATATTATTATTTTTGTTTTGGATTATACCTTTGTCAGCAGAACTTTTGGGTGGGAGGTAAACAATTTTATTGTCATGAAATGTGGTTTCTGTAAACAGAACTTAAAGTAAACAAAAATACAATATTTAAATAATAAAACAATTACAAACAAGTATTAAGTTGAAAACCCAAACAATTTAGAACATTAAACACAAAATAATAAAGTACAATAATTATATAACAACACAACTCCAAACAAGTATTTAAGTTGAAACACGAGCAATTTGTGACGTGAAAAATAATTCCTCTAATTAATTCAAATTCATCAAAATCCTCTTTGAATTATCTCTCTTAAATGTAACATGTTAACCTCCACTTTGTGAGAAACAATAAAAAACTGAATATGGAGTCTTAATATAGAATGACACAATGGATAAATACTAATTACTAACCGGAATGTTAGCCTTTCCCAGTTGCGCTACACTTAAATTATAGTTCTCCAACAAAGCTATTATTTAAGCTCTTTAGGCTATCTCTCTAAAATCCGAGATATTTTACTCCTCTGGTTTTGCTCGTTCCACGGACCCAACTTCCCTAATGCTGACCTACAGCGCCATCTAGCGATGTTGCCTTCTATTTATTAATTTTACCTTCTTCCTAAGTATTTCTTCTCTACTTTCCAAACTTAGTAATTTTTCTACTAAGGCATTTTCTAAAATACTAAACAAAATTGTTTTTTTAAACCTGCCATCACGAGGAATGCTAACGCAGCCACAATACCTTTATCGTCAACATATTGTCATGGATGATAAACCACTCTCTGGTGAACACTGGATGGGGATGGTACAGTTGGATAAGGCTTCATTGTTCATGTGGTTTGAAGAGCGAACCCTGGACGGCTGAGGGCAGCAGTTTTTAAGTTTTTTCTTCACATTAATGCCCGCAAAGTCCTTTCTCTATGTTTCAATATTTGTAGAAACCGTGTAAAACAATACTGTACCTTAATTTTTTCAGTTAATTTCAATTTTGGAATAGCAACAAGTTCTTAGGTGTGCTTGCTAGTCAATAATCTGTAAATATACCCTTGCTGGTTATTGTTGTTGTTGATTGCTTAACAAAGGAACATAAACAACATACAATACAACAATACAAAAATATTTATTTAAGATAAAAAGAAAACCTAAAGTTTGTATGGATAATAAATTTAGTAGAATTTCATGTACTTATTTATTTTCATGTATACCCGTTTTTTGAATTTTTATGTCACATTTTTCCTTATCAGTCATAGCTTTAATTCAGTCATGAATTTGCTCCTACTTGCTTAGTCCAGGTGTTTTGAACTGAACAAATATTTGTTTAAGATTAATAATTTTTTTGTTAACTTTAAATCAATGTTTATGGTAAGATATAAATATTTAAACACATTTTTTGGAATGTTAAATATCAAGTGTAAAGTTTGGCAAAACTTTGATAATTAAAACCTTTTTGGAAAAATAGTTAATCATAACATTTAAAATTACCGTCATGAATTATGACCAGTTATTCAGTAATGTTTTTTGTTTGTTGTTACAGGCAATTAGAGAGGGTAATTAAAATGGATTTATGATAATTAACTTTAATCGATTTTTTTACACTCGAGTGCCATAATTATAAATTATTTGAAGTTCTTCGGCCTTTGAAAACCAAAAATATTTTTGGAACGTTCACACACTTTATCATTTTAGAGAATCCAAATGTTAATCAGATTTATTATTAATTTCCTAACTGTCCTGTAACTGTAAATAGCAGTGGTTATTTTCAGTTGAACACATTGTTTTTTTTTCAGTTCAAATACATTGATGATTTTCAGTTTAAATACAGTGGTTAATTTCAGTTTAAATACATTGATAATTTTCAGTTTAAATACATTGATGATTTTAGTTTAAGTACAGTGGTTAATTTCAGTTTAAATACATTGATAATTTTCAGTTTAAATACATTGGCTATTTTCAGTTTAAGTACAGTGGTTAATTTCAGTTTAAATACATTGATAATTTTCAGTTAAATACATTGGCTATTTTCAGTTTAGGTACATTGGTTATTTTCAGTTTAAACACATTGGTTATTTTCTAGTTTAAATACCTTGGTTATTTTCAGTTTGAATACATTGGTTATTTTCAATTTGAATACATTGGTTATTTTCAGTTCAAAAACATTGTTTATTTTAAGTTTAAATACATTGATGATTTTCAGTTTAAATACATTGGTTATTTTTAGTTTGAATACATTGGTTATTTTCAGTTTAAATACATTGTTTTTTTTCAGTTTAGATACATTGATGATTTTCAGTTTAAATAGATTGGTTATTTTAAGTTTAAATACATTGGTTACTTTCAGTTTAAACTTATTGGTTATTTTCAGTTTAAATACACTGGTTATTTTCAGTTTAAATACATTAATTATTTTTATTATAAACACGCTAGTTCTTTTCAGTTCAAACACATTGGTTATTTTCAGTTTAAATCCATTGGTTATTTTCAGTTTAAATACATTGGTTATTTTCAGTTTAAATACATTAGTTATTTTCATTATAAACACGCTAGTTATTTTCAGTTCAAACACATTGGTTATTTTCAGTTTAAATGCATTGGTTATTTTCAGTTTAAATACATTGGTTATTTTTAGTTTGAATACATGTTAATGTTTAATCACTGGCAACTGTACTAGTAATCTAGTATTTTATTATTCTCCATATAGCAGGTCCCTTCCATAAAAAACTTGACAAAAAATTTACAACTGTTGTTGATTTTTTAAATAATTGTTTTTACTCCTCAAAATAAAGTAAAATGAAACTCAATTAAGATTCTTTATTAGTACAATAATCCAAAATGAGATAAATAATTTGGCGGAGATAATTGGGAAATAAAATTTCCACTTACTATCCTCAGCTGTACAGAGCTCGTTCCTCAAACTAAAAGAATAATGAATCCTTCACTACTTCCATTCACTTTTTATTGCGTAGACAAAATCATTGACCGAAGTAACACTGAGAACACTTGACGAACTTGTACGCCTAAGTTAGTCATAGTTGACATCATCAAATTGACTAACCTTTGTTAAAAGTGCATACCTTTTTGTTGATCCAATCAACTTTCTTGTTCAATCAAAATATAATTACATTGGTACAGTTTGATACGATCTTGATTGATAGTAATACAGTAGTAGTGCTCGGAATGGCGCTGTTAGTATTAATAGTAGTACTGGTAATAGTAGTAATAGTAGTAATAGTATTAATAGTAGTACTGGTAATAGTGGAATTTGTGAATAATCTATGTTGACTAAATTTTATTAGGATGGTAGTGCCAACGCCGACTCTACTACAGGCCTTGCACATCTAAATCTCTATAACACAATACGTTCCTGACCAACCTTTTCTTGATACAGGATTACATTTCTTGTCGTGCGTTCAATGTTAAAATAGTTGATCTATGATCAACAAAGTTCATCAGAGATGAAAAAAAAGTTAGGTCGATATCGCAATTCTGGTTGGCATCTATGCTACCAGTTATGTTTCCAATGTTTGTTTGTAATAGTCAAAAACTCTGGCAAGTAAGTAAGAGGCCTGTAGTAGAGTCAGAGTTGGTAGTACAACATTATACTTTATCCATTTCAAAACCTTTTCTTATTTATTTGTTTTATATTTTTCTGCATATAGTTCTTTTTTATTCACCTGCGTTTTGTTTACGTATTTACTCTCCAATATAATTTATTTTGAAAGACTTGGGTATCGTTACCTAAACAACGCTCTGCATACTCAATCGATATGATTCGTATAAGATATCGTACACGATCGCATTTAAATGCATACGATCAATGCATTAATTTTCGAAGGGTAGTGAAGCATGGATATAATAACGTGAATTATTTATTGTGTGTTCGGTAACATGACGAAGCTGGGTTGTTTGTTAATGCGTGCATGTTTGTTAAATGAAGTAGATCGATTTCAAAATAATTCCAGCTTTCCATGCAGTTGCATTTGTGAAATACTTTCTTTTGTTAATCTAAGTTATTCTTCGATGGATCTAGACGTTTGATTTCATAAATATTGCTTTATAATTATTTATTATTATTGTCATTGTCATTACTTTTATTAATCATTGTTTACTGTTATTATTTTTTATAATTTTGTTGTTAATTATCACTTTTTTAAACATGTTTATGTTTATTACAAGCTCATGATTTATGTAAACCATTTCTTTATAATACAAACAATTATGATTTTTCCATAAACAAACTTTTTAAGATTTAGTATTGAAATTATTTTTTAACCATTTGTTTCATACGTGTCACTATAGTGACCATAATTAAATAATTTCTTTATTGTGACGAGTGGTCAGCAACACAAATGCATGATGGTAACTATAGTGCATCGGGGGAAAATGCCTATTGCTATTGGCCACCATAGTGACCACATTATATTCAATAGCTGTTATTTATATTTTTTTAAATGATGGAACATTGTTTTACTTCTGTTAGAAAATTGTTTCTCAAAAATTTACAAAAGTTGGGTGCATGAAACAAATGGTTAAAACGTATTTTTAATAAAAACAATATAGCATAATAATAATTTATAATTTATAATTTATATTTTTAAATTTATTATTTATAATTTATATTTTGTAATTTATATTTTTAAATTTATTATTTATAATTTATATTTTGTAATTTATATTTTGTAATTTATAATTTATAATTTATAATTTATAATTTATAATTTATAATTCATAATTTATAATTTATAATTTATAATTTATAATTTATAATTTATAATTTAGTTATCATGTTTCGAAAAAGAAACGTTCATCCAAAAACACTTCATAATCCATTTGCATCCACAATACGCTCACAGAACAACTAAGAAACTTCAATCAATGCTAATTATGATACATTTCTTCAGCCAATCACAACGAACTGACACTGGTGACGTCACAGTCACGTGACTGCTTAAAATATGTTGTTTAGTTTGTGTGTCTGTTTAAAGACAAACAAACCAACCAACATATTCACGTGACTGTGACGTCACCAGTGTCAGTTCGTTGTGATTGGCGGAATAAATTTATCATAATTAGCATTGATTGACGTTTCTTAATTGTTCTGTGATATAACTGCCAGGTAAGCTCCCATCCATTATGTAAAACATATACATCAACGTTAACATACATTTTAAAAGTAATTGTTTTATTTATATTTCAATTCACATACATCCAGAACATCTCAAACAATATAAGTCATTATAATCCATACTATCATCCATATAATTCACACATAACCACAATCTTCATCCACACTCCAATGTAAATTTTTCTCAAAAAACACACATTTAATATATCTGTCAACCTAACTTGTTAACGTCATAAACAAAAGTTTTTTCAAGGAACAAAAAAATTGTATGAATTCACACGTCGGGGAAGTAATACATAAAATGATAATAAAATATACATATGACCGGTGTATGATAAACCATAACACGAGGTTGAAATATCTGTCCCCAGACTGTACAGTTTTCACGCATTCACTTTTTCGTCGACATATTTTATGGAAATATCTTGTATAGTTTCTTTACTTTTTGATTTGTTGTTTGGCTCTTTTTTTGGTTTTAACTTTTTGGCTTTATTCTTCGGTTTAGTTTTTGGTTTTATATTTTGGTTATTTTTTGGTTTTATTTTTCAGTATATTATTTTTTTATTTCGGTTTACATTTTTCTTTGCATATTTCGTTTTTCAAGATAATTATTTATTTTGTTCTTTAGAATTATTTGGAGCATTGATTGTAAATGAAATAGAATATCAAATTACGTTGAACAATGATAGATCAGACATATAAACATATAAACAAACATTTAAAGATGGATAAAAAACAAATCAATTATATCAAAAATTATAAAATTCTAACAATTTCTTCATCGTTCTAAAAACATAAAAAAAAACATTTCACAAAATCAATAATAAAAATATAATAATAATTACAGCTTTTATAAAGAGCCAATATTGTTTATTGAATATTCTTCAGCGCTTCACATAATTAAACCTTGATATTACTACCATATGTAACGATTTTAAATCGTTGATACATATTACCATTATAATTAATCTCTACAACTAAACGTATTGAAACATAATTAAATATATTCCCAGTTTTTAAAGGTATTTAATGTTTAAGTAAATAATCATGATACACAAATACATATATACCTACATAGATATAGGCTAAACATATTCGTGACATTTTCTATCAAATAAACACAATGTAAGCGAAATTAGCCGATGTATACAAAAATAATTTAAATAGTAAATGTACATTATCCAAGCATAAAGGTATAGTGTATAACCAGATACCCACTGTATGCTATATAGATACATAAACATAATGTATGCCGCCGTATATAAATATACGAAGCACATATAAGTTGTGTAAGATAATATATAAAAATAATTTGTCTATATTATCTTATATTATATTTCAGAAATTCGTCATAGCACATCACATTAAAACACAAATGTTAAACTAAGTTATACACACGTCTTAACAATTTTATAACTGTACTGTTGTTCAATAAATAAAATGTTTCTGAAACTATAATACAGTAATACATAAATACAAATACAAATTAACATGACATGGTTTAAAAAATTTCGCTTTTATGTACACACATTTAGTATTTGAGTAAAACATCAATACATAGAATAAAAAACAATTTGATACGTATGGTATAAGAATATAACCCAAAACGTACTAAATAATACGATGGTTACATAGTTTTTCACATATCATGTTCATTGTAAAAATTTAACATAACAACATACAATGCACATACACAGTACTATCTCTAAACATACATTATACAAGTGTCACACCAACATAAACTTTACATATACAAAGTTGTATACCTGTACAATACAAGTAAAACATCAACACATTCATAATACATACATAGAATGCATGTGAAAATCAAAATACATAATATATAAACACAGTTATACACATGTATATAACTGAATTACAAACACATTCAAAGTTCTACACATGCAGTAAAGGAATATAATAACAAAACATAAAATACACGTACCCTTCTAAACATGTGTAGTACACAAGCAAAACATACAATGTATTGACACCTCTATACACACACATAATAAAATGCAATACAAAACATAGAATATATACACAATAGCGAAGTATATTATGTAGTATGCAAGAAAACATAACACATAAGAAAGTATGACTGTACAACTTTTAAATTTGAGGAATACAGGTGCATACCAAAACTTACAAAGCTCTACACATACAGTGAATAAATGCATCAACACCATACAATACATTACATAAATATACACTATTATTAAATAAGCACAACATTAAAGCATACACAAGTATGATAGGATGCATAGTTTTTACATAAAACATGCATACAGGTGTAACACCAACGCACGAAAAGTTTTAAATGTATAGTATATTAATGAATTACTAACATATATAATTCATATACGAGCACAGCATTAAAACATAATACAATATGACAAAAGGTACACCAAACCATGCAAAACGCACCCACAGGTTATGTTTAGGCGTAAACAAGTAAAATAAAAAGCGACGGCGTCATACAGATAAAAGGAATGGATGTAACACAACTTTATTTGACTGTGTGTGAAGTGCAAGTCTCCTCCAACGTATTTTTCCATCAAGTACATATTTTTATTGTTTTCAGCTGGAACCAAAAGCAAAGAGTAATAACTCGGCCATCATATTAAACCCATGACATTCGGATAGCCAAGTGTAAACTCGATGTCACATACAATGGAAACAAGACCAGGCACTTCACAGGAAATATTTTACACCAATCACAACTCGGTTTTATAAAGTACTTCGTTCCTATTGGCTGTTTCGAATGATTTCTTTGATGACCTGCATGTTTTCTGACTGAGAGTCACGTAGTTATCGGACACTACGGTCTCAAGGGTATCATAGTTTACTGGACACTGTCCCTCGGGAGTGGCTTGGACCATCATGCTTTGCTCTCCGACATCAACTTTTGCTCATCCTTAGAGGGGATTATTTAAGGGGAGGGGGGGGGGGAGATGTTCAGGGTGAGGGGAGCACTCCTTCAAAAGGATCTCGAATGTTAATAGAAATAAAGTTCACAGACAAAGCATAAGATTTTTTTTTATTTCTTATACTATATCGACGATGAAGAATGGGCGGTGCTGAACCTTAATAAGTAAAACGTAAACATAATGTAGATGATTTAAACTATGTTATTCAAGAACATACGAACGTACCATCTGTGTGTACGTGTAAATATGACCGTGTGTGGGTGTGTGTGTGTGTGTGTGTATGTGTATGTGTGTGTGTGTTTGTGTTTGTGTTTGTATGTGCAGGTGCTTGTTTTATGCATGCGTGTCTGGGTGTTCATAATTGTGTTATTGTATATATTAAAGCAAACACACACATATGCACACACATACATAAATATATGCAAATACACACACAAAAATATATATATATACATACACTCACACATACAGTATATATATACACATACACACAGACAAATACTCCATACACACCTATACATAAACCCACATGCATACACCCACATACACACACACACACGCACACACACACACACACACACACACACACACACACACACACACACACACACATACACACACACACACACACACACAC
>JARUHE010318710.1:0-11561 GCA_031471125.1 Archaeomysis grebnitzkii | reverse complement strand
CACATTCACCTATATTTCAATTTAAAACTATTTATAAAGTAAATTCCAAAATAGATTTGTCCAGTCACTTCAACTTTGTCCAATCTATTTTTGCTAAAAACTCTTAAAAAAAAGGGTCCGTGTTGGTTATATTAACCTTTAGTCGAACTATCCTTCTTGATTACCCAAGTTCTAACAGTTGAGCTATTTTTGGCACACAGTTAAATTTTGAAAAAAAAACTAGAACTAATATAGTAATTCAATAAAAAAAAATTAAGATTTCACCTTTTTTCTTATTTTGCCCCATTGTTGTTGCAATTACCAAAGTATACAATTAGAAAAATAATTGCAAAATTTAATTTTGACATGGACAACACAATCTGACTTCTTCTTTTGAGGTCTCCCAACATATTTTTTTCTTTCTTCCCCTTTGTTAGTTTGATCCATGGCTTAATAGTTGTTATTACGCCATGGTTTGATCTATCTGAGGGCCGTTCTTTTACAAAGTTTTACCTTTTACCTTGATGGGGCCACAGCCTCATCAGCATTGTGGGGAATTCCAGTTAATATTGCACATTTCTCAGCAATTCTTCCGTCAAAACATTGGCATAACGTTCCCAGTAGCATGTCAAATTTCATTTTCGTCAATCTTTTCAGAGTCAAGAAAAGCAACATAACTGTCCACTTTCATCATTGACGACACAATTTACAGGGACGATGTCAGACACGACGTGCAGCATTAATTGCTCATTTTCACCATCGACGACAAACTCAATTCACAGGGAGGATGTGCGAATTACACATACTCATAAAGTTACTCCCCAAGGGCAACGTGAAGACGAGACTTGAAGCCCTGGAGTGAAGGAGCAACGACAACATCCCTGGGTAACACATTCCACACAAGGACGTTTCTGACAGATAAAATCCGTCTAGCCTCCGTCTCTGCTCTGGGCTGGAATACCTTGAGGTTATGACCACGAGTAGGAGCACAACTGCTCTGAAAAATGTCCGACAGAGGAGAACAGAATCCATGGAAGATCCTTCAAACCAAAATTAAATCAGCCCGCAGACAACGCCCCATCATTGAGTACGAGAGGAGAAGAGAACTCGCAACCCCTTGGATTATTCACTGTTGAATGCATTTTTAATGCATTGGACAGTAGATTTTTGTTAAATATTATTTTTAACTTAATATATATATCTGACAACGGCTAAATCCGACTTTAGAGACAATAATCGGCAAAAACCTAGTTTAGGTACATATAAAAAAGTACTGAACATAATATATTAATATTTCACTTATTTTGTGTAATAATACTTTATAGACCTGCAGCCCATTGAAGAAATACAAACGTATGACGACTGGTGTGAAGACCAAAAAACAATCCAAGGGGATGGGAGTTCTCTCCTCTTCTCGTATGACGAGTGATGCAAAAAACGATGGATGGTGAAAAAAAGGCTGCCAAGGGGAGTCTATGGAAGATACTCATTTGCAACAGTGACCACGTTTGAACACTGTCAGTGAAAAGGAAAAAAACATTTAATTTAAATGGCGCTCAAAACTCCATAAAACCCCCGACATGTTTGCACAATACAGAAAATAGCAATCTATAAGGAACTTACTTACTGTAGTGCCATATCCTTTTGGACGTTGGCCACCATGGAACGCCACTCTTCTCTGTCTAGCAGTTTTCGTGTCATAGACGCAGGTGTTTCGCCATGTCCAATCATTTTAGCAATACAATTGATGTATTTCTGTCTCGGACCACCCCTTGCTCTTCTTCCCTCCATGCTCCCAGTCAAACAGATGTTCTCCAACTGCTGGGCTCTGACCACATGGCCCACGAATCTCAACTGACTTCTTCCCCACTCCCATCCGCGTCATTATTTTCTCATTTGTAACCTTTTCCGTCCAAGACACCTTCAAAACTCGCTTCCACAGCCACATTTCCATTGCTTCTATCCGTTCTACCATTTCTTTGCTTATTGTCCAGCTTTCACACTCATATAACAATTTTGACCAGATGAAGCATTCTACAAACCGTCTCCTCGACGCAACTGACCACTTTCCGTTAGTAACTAGTTTCTTGATGTTATTGAAATCACTCTTTGCTATGCCAAATCTTTTCTTTATTTCATTTTCGCATCTTGAGTCCCATGTTACTCTGCTGCCCAAATTATCAAATTCTTGCACCTGTTCCAACTGCCTTGTTGCAATACGGATGTTCAGTATTGGGCTTCTGTTTTGCATTGTGACCACCATTACTTTAATCTTATTCAAACTTAAACTCAAACCATTTTCCTCGCTAGCCAATGACACTGCTTCTACAAGCCTTTGCAGCTTTTCTTCGCTGTCAGCTATGAGAACAGTGTCGTCTGCATTTCTGATGTTATTGATGTTTCTTCATCCCTTCAAAATATCACTCAGCTCTGTCATCACCACTTCATTGTATAAATTAAACAGGTCCGGTGACATGATGCAACCCTGCCTCACTCCCCGCTTAATACTCTGCTAATCCGGTTCTCCCATCTCAACTCTTATGGCTGTCTTTTGCTTCCAATATAAATTGCGTATTAGTCTGAGATCCATGCCATCTACACCTATGTCTTACAGCATCCGCATCAGCTCCCTATGTTTCACTTGGTCGAAAGCCTTCTCATAGTCTATAAAACATAGAAATACATCCTTTTGGACCTCAATAGCATTTTCTATCAGTGTTCTCCAGGCAAAGATAGCATTGACTGTGCCTTTCCCTGGCAGGAATCTAAACTGTGATAGTTCTGGCCTTAGCCTATTCCTTACTCTACCTATAGTTACTTTTAAAATAATTTTAGCTATGTGGCTCATAATACTAATTGTATGATGTTTATTGCACTCTAATGGTCCGTGTATCTTTGGTATGGCTACTAATAGTGATTGGGTCACCTGCTCTGTGATGGTTCCAATATTATATATTGCGTTTGTTATCTCTGTTATCTTGTCTATTGCAAAGTCATCCATGGCCTCCAACATCTCCACAGCAACCCCATCACCCCTAACAGCCTTGCCTCTCTTCATCCTCCCCATAGCCGCAGCTACCTAACTTTCCATAATTCTGGGGCCCCCTCTTCATAATCCTCCTGTGTATCCTCTATGTCATCCTCAAACAATTCACCTATATATTCACTCCACCTCGCATGCACTTCACTTTCCTCCATAACTACCCTTCCTCGTAATAGCGATGTTACTACGCGAGTTGTGATTGCTGGTTACTTCTTTTACTTTCTCATACATTTTGTTTTGGTCTTTTCTCTCCAGGCCTTCTATTTCTTCACACTAATCGTTCATCCACTTTCCTTTGCTGCTAAACATTCTATATGTATTCTCCTGTTCAGTGTTCTGTACCGCTCCTGTCTCTTATTCTTCATTCTCCTTCTGGCATCCATTAGATTTAGTATATCTTCTGTTATCCAGGGTTTTTTGCTTCTTTTCTCTTGTTTTGGCACGGTGGATTCAGCACCTTCCGTGACCGATGTTGCTAACACGTGCCACAGCTGGTCGGGGCTCTCACCATCTGTCTCACTTACCAATGCCTCATAACTGTTCCTCACGTCCACCGCGTACCCATTTCGGATGTCATCACTAGTTCTTAACAGTTGTAGTTGTTTCTTTGGCTTTGCTTTTCTTTTGTTGGGTTTTTTTATTTTTAGATTAATATTCGCAATGAATGGGTTATAGTCACTTACACAGAGTGCTCCGGGTGCTGTTTTCACATTTTTAACACAAATCCTAAATCTCTTATTGATGGTTATATAATCAATTTGGTTTCTGGATCTATCACCAGGGCTACTCCAGGTCTATAACCTTCTCGGGTGATGACGAAACCAGATGTTACATATTATATGCTTGTTGTCCTGGCACCAATCCAACCATCCCTCTCCTCTTTTGTTTCTTTTGCCCAGTCCATGGTCACCGACTATGTCCTCAAATTTTCCCAATATCGCCCAATAAATAAGAGTCCGCCTTAACTGAAAGATGTTTGAAATAGCTTAGTTTTAAATTATTGAGTCAGGATAAAAATTAGACAAAAATATGAGCATTTTGAATAGTTATTGTAATGTGAGTTTGCGCATGTCTGTTCGCGCAGAACACGGCAGTCTCAGTGCTACCATGCTACGGGCATGGCATATTAAAGCTAGTCTCAACTTGTGTCTTATTACCCGCCTAAAACACGATAATGGCGACGAACATAAACAAGGAAACAGTGATAGTAAAGATACTAAACTAAAAGTGAAAATATTTATGAAAAAAATAAATGTTGAAAGTTGTTAACAATTTAACAATGAAGTTCATCTTACCCATATAAATATATATAACAGTGTTTTCTTCTCATTTTGCTCTTTCTCTCGTAATTTTCATGTCATATCTTACGTTTAATAGTGTTTTATTCTCATTTTGCTCGTTCTCTCGTAATTTTCATGTCATATCTTACGTTTAATACCGTTTTCTTCTCATTTTATTCGTTATCTCTTAATTTGTATGTGATATCTTACGTTTAACTGTGTTTTATTCACATTTTTCTTAATCTCTCACCATTTTTCATGTTATTTAAACATTCAACTGTGTTTGCTTCTAATTTTGCGACGTCATACCTTACCTAAATGACGTCGTAATTTCCAAAAAGACTTAGGCTTAACAAAACAGTATTTAAGTAAACTTTAGCACAACCGTGACCCACCAAACAAAACCTAACTTGGCTGCTCCTTAAATGATGTTTGTTGGCCACCGAAAACCATTTGAGGAACAAAGTCAGGTTAGGTTTTGTTTAGTGGGGCACGATAATGTTTAAATTTACTTGAATACTGGCTTATTTAGCCTACGTTCTATTTCAAAATATGACGTGACTTAGGTAAGATATGACGTCATAAAACTAGAAGCAAACACGGTTAAATGTATGAAATAACATGAAAAATTGCGACAGAATAAGCAAAATGTGAATGAAAAAGGTTAAACGTATCATATAACATAAAAATTAAGAGAGAATGAACAAAATAAGAAGAAAACACGCTTAAACGTAAAATATAACATAACAATTAAAAGAGAACTAACAAAATGAAAAGAAAACACGGCTAAACGTAAGATATAACACAAAAATTAAGAAAGAACGAACAAATACAGAATAAAACACGGTTAAACGTAAGATATAACAAAAAATAAGAGAGAACGAACAAAATGAGAAGAAAGCACGGTTAAATCGAAGATGTAACATAAAAATTAAGAGAGAACTAATAAAATGAGCAAAATATGAAGAAAACACTACTAATTTTAATTATAGGGTAAAAAAATTCAGTTGTTATATAATTTAACGACAAATTATTTATAGGTACTCGAGTGTCTTGAGTTTCCTGTTATACCGCTTTTTTCGATAACAGAACTATCCTTTATGATTACCGTGGTTTTTTTTCTGCATGCATGCATGCAGAATCAAAGGCCCACGCATCGATGATTCTGCAACTATGCATGCATAAAAACCTGCAGAAAAAACCACTTTACATATACATCTGAAAGTAACCATTTATATAATTTTACAATTTGTGTGAATGCCATCACTGCCGCAGTAAATGTTAAATGAATTGAAAATGTTTGTTGAAAGATTCAATTATTGTTTTTTGTATTTCATTTTTTTAGTTCCACAAGAACATGCCAACAAATATTGCCTTAATCTGTGGCATTACTCTGTTTTACACAACAGCTGCGTTTTCAACTATTCTGCGCGATAAGATTTTTCAGTCGATCATCTTTTAAAAACACTTCGTCAATCCCGCATAGTTTAAACGACTCTTTATTACTGTATTACTAACTTTTAAGATCTGCAGGATGGACCAAAGATGTTCGACTGAAAAATATTATTGCGCAACGGTTGTGCATGTATATACACACACACACATATATATATATACATAGTAACATATATGTATTTAAAATTTATATATATATACATGTATAGGTGTGTGTGTGTTTGTGTGTATATATATATATAACACATCTAAAGTAGGCTTTAGCTGGAGAATAAACAATAAGTCTAATTGTTATTAATAGTTCACTTATTTTGTGTATTTCTTGTTCAGTACTTTTTATATGTACCTAAACTAGGCTATTGTCAGTTATTATGTTTGAACTAGGATTTATCAATGTGATTGCACGTTGGGTGCAAGAAGAACATTCTTCATGAAAAGTCCGATCACTGCCCATCCATTAATATACAGATCAGTGGTCTGAACGAGCTCACAACATCTATAAATATTATCAAACAACTTACATCTTTGTTACCCTTTTAAAAAACTATTGCTTTTCACCAGCGATTATTTTCCATATTGTCGCAAAAACAAAACACATAACGATGGAGAAAGATGTCATAAACTCTGCAATAGCGATAAAAAACACATTATTTAAAAAAGTTACCTTATACATAAATAGATGAAGTAAATGTGCAATTTTTGATAATCTTCAAAGTACTTTAAATAGTGAAATCGAAACTCTGCATTGATTAAAATGTCATAGAGACCAGAAATCAACATAAATTCCTCATTAAAAGGGATTCTCACCGCTTAGATTTTTAACCGAAAAAGATTAAAAAAATATAATGAATTATGGTAAACTTTCGACAGCTGGCATTAATCATTCTTATTGAGACGCGAATGAGGAGAAAGGATGATCGAGTGTACGTTTTAAAAAATTTCAATTTATCAAAATGTTGAATTGTTAGCTGTAACACAGTATAAGGAAATAATCTTAATCTGTGGCTGTAATATTAAAAAATATTTCACAAAAATAACGACCAAATTTTACTTTAGATCCCTTAATCAAATCTAGCAACTTTAACAAGAAAGTAGTACTATCAATTTTGGGAGGTATGTAGTTCTTCAATGTTAACCTTTATTTGTGATTTATGCTAGGTTATGTCAGGTAAGGTACTATTTCACAAAATAAATTGGTGAATATAAATAATTGTTAGTTGTAATCATTAATCAGAAGTTGTTAGTAACAACAAACTTCTTTATTAAAATAACAGTGTGTAAAACGAGAACTTGATAACTTGCTGAGCGATATCCTCAAAATTGAAAATTGCGGTTCTTTAAAAATGTAGAATTTATGTAAAAGTAAACAAGAGTTAATTTGTTGTATTAGCTAATGTTGTTATCATTGAATGAAAAAGGAAAACTTTAATTCTAAACAAAGTAATTACATAACAATAATTTAGTTTTAATTTTAAAACTCAATTTGATTTTACAGAAACCTCGATCTTTAGTCCAATAAACATTTATGGATTAACTTATCCATGTGGTAGCATCACTTCCTTCAATACAATAGCCTATTTCCAATTCTAACAGTTTCAAAATGGTAACGTCACTCTTTTTGAAACAGTTTCCAAGTGCTCGGAAAGACGAAAACACAAAATCCATACATATTTGAAATAAAAGTTTGTTGCCTCCTAAACAACCTCAAATGAAAGTTAGCTTTAAGTTTTTCTTTACAAAATCAGTTTAAAGATTAATTTATGAAAGTACTAACTGAATTTAGTGATCATATCATAATAAAACAAAATATTTAAAAGTTTCTGAAGAAGCTGATAACACCAGAAAAGTCTCCATAATTAATTGATTTTAGTTTTATCTTTATTATTTTCTTCATAAATAGTTTATAACCGATGCATATATAAATTTAACTTGTTTATCAACAATCTATAGAAATAGGCAAAGAAAATTTATTTCCCTAAGTTAAGTAACATTCAATGTTTACATTTGTATTCCATGGCGTCACCTCGAAACTACCTCAGGACCTTGTTTGTAATTTTTTTTAACACAGATTAAGGAAAACCAGTTAGTTAAAGAACGCACTTTTAGACAAGACTCCCCCACCCCTTAGCTCCCACATCCTCTCTAATAACTCCGCCCCTAAGTTACTACGTCACAAGGTAGGCGAAATAACCCTCCAATCACAAGCAAAGCAGCTTTTTACTCATTTATCTCAACTTTTAATTTGTATAAAACTTACTTTAAACATTCTGAAAGATTACAAACACGAACTAAACAAAATTGAAGGTTTTATATATTTGAAGAAATTACCGAACAATTGCTTCAAAATTTAAAACAATATCATTCCTCAATGAAGTATCAGCTGATACTGAAATCTGAAGTCGAATCACAGATCAACTGTCGAGCTTGAATGTTCTGGAAGCTTCGACAAAAAACGTGGTTTGTAGCCCAATTTCATTAGAAAAAGAGCAAACATTGGCAAAATGTTTACTTTTTGTATACCATTATAAAAATTGTTTAAAATATTCGTGAGAATCTATATAAAAGGCAAATTTAAAAAAGTCGAAACATATAGTTTCATGGTTAAATGTTTTTTTTTAAGAGCCCAACTGGCAACATTCTAATCAGCTGTTGGGGTGACCGGGAGTAGGACTCACCAAGCTGGAAGGACTAGTGTCTTAGAACTGGATTCTTTAACTAACTGAGTTTTCTTAAGATGCGTTTTTAATGAAACAGTTCGCAAACTGTTTTACAAACAGTTTTACAAACTGTTAAAATCGGAAACATGGCTTATGTAATTGACAAACGATTTTGTTTAAAAACTCTAAATATTTATGGTAAATAATATTCTTTAGTACTAGATTTTTGTTTGATCCATTTAATGGTAACTTAAAATTATATGTACGATTTATGTAGAAGCTTTGGTAAAATTAGACTTAATTTGTTTCGTATTACATAACAATTACACAAAATTAGAAGAAACACGGTTAAACATATGAAATAACATAAAAATAAGTATAACTTTACTAAAACTACGTAGAGCGTACATTTATTTGTAAGTTAATGTAAAATGTATGAAACAAAAATCTAACACTAAAAATATTGTTTACCATAAATATTAGTATTAGCGAGATTTAAGACGATTCGCAAAGTAAGTACTGCACTTTAGTATACACCGGTTAACAGAGGAACCAGGGCGTAAATCGGGAAAAAGAGGCACTTTTTAGAATCTCACTCGTTGAATATTTCGTTGTTATTTCAATAATTTTATATATGTTTTGATATTCTAAGAAACTTTTACTCTTCACTAATTTGTGCGTAAAAGAGTGGTTAAAGAGTTATGAAGGTTTGTTGTCAAATGTGAGGCACTCATTATCACGAAAATAGCGTTAGATTTACGCTATGAGAGGAACGTACGTTCAGGTAGAAGAATACCATAAAATGCATGGTTGATCTGTGTAAAGTCCTTCTATGTGTGTGATTCATTTTCATAACAATTTAAGTATTTAGTGAAAAATCGTTGTATGTATATGGTAAGATCTATTTGATGTTTCAATAATTTGAATTTCAAGAAAATTTAAAACCAAATAAAAATGATTTTATATTTTATTAAATCAGTTTTATGTATTAATCTTATCTTTAAAGAGATAATTAAAACCAATATTAAAGTAAATTGGTTTGAATTTGACAGTGAAGCAAAAATTATTGATTATTTTTACATAAATTATAAATTTCCTTAACTTCAAAATCTTTTTTCTACATGGTACCTTGGTGCACAGACCAAATTCACCCAAAAATGCCTTTTTTTAGCACTCTGCTCATTCTTGAAAGAAGCTAGTTCGTTATGAACAGCTTCTCACGTATCTCATCCTAAGGTGAAATTCAATACTTGTGTGGATGTATTAATTAAAAATAAAGAGTTATGAAAACATTTAAGGTTGAAAAAATATTTCCCACCATGCATTGCCAACCTTACTCGTCATAGCCCGACTGATTATTATTTGCTTCTCTTAATGTTTGAACATATGCAAATACCATTGAAAAATAATTTGTACTATGGTCGATCCTTATTTCATATAATAATAAAATAATGTATAAGTTAATCCTCCGGCTTGACCTGTAAACACGGGTAATAGTTTAAACTCGCAGCTCTATTTTACCTAAAAAATATGTGTTGCTGGATTATACGGCAAACAAATATATTTCATCCTATATAGTAGACAAATCAGTCAATCTCATCAGTGCAGAGAAATGGCACCGTCGTCACCTCGAAACCACTGGTAGCGATCATCGTAACAACCTCCAGTAAATTCACCCTTTACCGGACAGTGTCCGCAGCCTAGCCACCGCCACCTCCAATACATGCCTTTCACATCGAAACCTTAGTTACACAAAACATTTTCAACTCATCTTTTCTTGGTACAGGATTAACTTCTTGTCATTCGATCGATGTTAAAATAGTTGATCCATGGTATAATAACACAAGGTAGACGCATAGGAACGAAAAAGTCGTGCATACCGATAGTTATCTTAGCCATTACCCAACTTGGGCTAAATTTGACCCATTTAGTGTACCGTACTTTCAAGGAGTAAAACAAACATGCTGTCATTTTCAATAGACCTATGTAAGATCGAAACCTAAATGCTTCCCAAACTTATTTTCCCCATTACATGAATAAACACTACAAATTACCATCTTAAGCAGTTTGAGCTAATAAATAAGAAACATGTTTGTTTTGGTCTTGAAAGTACGGTAAACTAAATGGGTCAAATTTAGCCCCAGTTGGGCAATGGCTAAGATAACTATCGGTATGCACGATTTTTTCGTTCTTATGCGTCTACCTTGTGTTATTATACCATGGGTACGCCTGTTAATGTGACAATATGTTCGATATTCCTTCCATAGTAAATATGGAGGCGGGCTAAACTGAAGTATTACCAATATTTCTAGTCAAACCTGCAGATTTATAGATTTTGCAGATGTAATGCATCCGTGAATCATATACTGTGTGGTACGAACATTATCAGTGACAATGTTTTTGTACGACACATGCGTTCATTTAAGAGTTAAAAATTTAATTATAGTTGTTTTGTTCCAAAATAACGTTGTAATTGTGTAAAATATATTTGTTTTTATGAAATAAATACTTAAATACGTTCAAAAACAAAACTACACTTTAAAATAGATATACACTTTAAAATAGAAAAATACTTTTGTCGTTGTGCAAAAAAATTGAATTGCTGATAATGTTCGTACCACACAGTAAATGATTCACGGATGCATTAATCTGCAGGTTTGACTAGAAATATTGCATCTGCAGCTGCATCCGACCGTAACCATTGGTTACGGTCGGATGCAGATGCGGATGCGTTTTTCGCTAGTCAAAAGTACATTTCAATCGAGTTACAGATACGGTACGCATCCGCGAATCGTTTACTGTGCGGTAAAAACTTTATCAGACGATGATGTTTTTTGAACCCACATGTGTTCATCCCAAGATTAATGATTTATTTAAAGTTGTTTTATTTCAAAATAACTTTGTAATTGTGTGAAATATATTTATTTTTTATGAAATAAAAACTTAATACGATCAAAAACAAACGTACACTTTGAAAATAGAAAAATATTTGTTGGTATTCTGCCAAAAATTTAATTACTGATAAAGTTTCTACCACACTGTAAATGATTCACAGATGCGTAACGTATGTCCACTGACCTATATATATGGATTGGCCCGCGCATTGTTTTATCGTCTAGTATTCACAATATCTTGAAGCCAAAACTG
>JARUHE010318709.1:0-19985 GCA_031471125.1 Archaeomysis grebnitzkii | reverse complement strand
ACACAGTCACACACAAACACAGTCACACACAAACACAGTCACACACAAACACAGTCACACACAAACACAGTCACACACAAACACAGTCACACACAAACACAGTCACACATAAACACAGTCACACATGAATATAGTCACACATGAACACAGTCATAAATGAACAGTCATACATAAGGGTTAACCCCTTAACGCCTGAATAATTATGGCTATAAGGAGTAAAATACTTTAACATAAGTATTGAAAACATGTATTTTAAGTGACCTCATATGAGATCACTGGGCTTTAATGGATTTAAAAAAGAAAAAGTGTCAATTTCACCCCATACATAGGGAAAAATTACCCCATTCTTCATTTAATTATTTAAAATTGTTCTTTGATACAATGTAGCTAGCATAGTAATAAAGACATAAATAATAGCTAACATAATGTCAATAAAAGTGAAAATTACATATTTGTAGCCTAAACTTTTAAAATGTTTTGAGAATAAACTGTTTTTTTTTGTTTCAGTATTGAATTGCTTACGCTTATCTGCCAATGAAGTCACTTTAAGATTAAAGTCTGGTGAGTGATTTTTTGTTGTTAAAATATAGCATAGCTGTTCTAGCATATAAAACAATGTTGTTGAACAATATTTATTGAATTCATTATCTTTCAATTTAAAATATTTGTTATAACCAATTTTCTATAATCCTGAAAGATTGAAAAATCAATAGATATGCTAAAAAAGATCTCTAATGTAAGCCCTTTATTCTACAGTTTAATTGATACAGATAGTAAAATTTATTATTTATAATGTTCATTTAATAAAACATCAACTTTGCTATAGTCTAATAAGTTTATTTTTTTAGATGAGCAAATGCAAGAGAGAGTTCAGCAGTTCTTAGCAACACCAAATAATCCTGAAATACTTCGAGCCGCCATCACACAAGACGATTTACATGGTGTGAAGCAGATCCGTGCAAAAAAAGCTTTAGTGTCGAATGGTTCCAGCCAATCTTCTTTGAAGATTGACACGCAGCCTGCATTAACTAAAGAATTGGCCTTGAAATCACCGACTAATTCTGTGAAGTCTGAGCATTCACTTTCAGAAACTAGTCAAGGTTCCTCCAACAGTAGTATATCTGAAAATGGTCTTGATAGAACATCCTCGGAGAATAGCAAGAACCAGCAAAAGAAGCTTAAAAGTGAGGCATACCTTATGACAGGTGAACTAATCTTAAATCTTTCGCGGACTTCACACGATCCCAGCTGGCTGCCTCAGACCAAAACAATAGATGACTTGAGAAGGTTTGGGAGCTATAGCATGCCTACCAGCCCTAATGAAATGGAATTGGGTAACTCGAGAGCAGCCCAGCCCGATGTGGGAAGTCCGCAAAGCCTTTCCTCGCCTGATCGTGATGACACTAACATAAGTGCTGCCCAATTCACCTATCCTCCTACCAGTACTGCAGTGAGAATCTCTAGGTCAGAAGATCATCTGCAGTACCAAAAAGATAACATGTGTTCCGTTAACATAGAGTTAGACGAAGATATCACTTCTTCCCTTAACACTTTACTAGACACTCGTAATGACTTGTCCCCAGTGCCATCATCCCCTGTTACTCCCGTTACTAACAGTACTAACAATAACTCCGGAGATAACGACCCTCGTATTGTGTGGACTTTCAATGCCCCCCAAGTGTCGCCCCCCGATAGTAGTGCTCATGATTCTGACAGCCCCCTATTAAGGTCGGGTTCCCCTCATTCCCCGGTGTCGCCAACCTCTTCCATGTTGTACTCTTGCAGTGGCGTCTATGACAAGATGTTCAGCGGAAAGGACTCAGTCGGCAGCTCGAACCGGTCGGGCAACATTGGTTCCAACAGTTCCAATGTGACCAGTCCCGACACTGACGTACCGGACGAGCTCGAATGGGACGACACGACACCTTCTTACATTCCCACTGCTCAAACCAACGGATTTAGTGCCAAAGACGTCCTGTCCCACAGACACGGTGCGACCAACGGTGTCAGCGACAGAGTCAACAGACGCGACGAAAATAGAATTGTGATAAAAGTTGCAGGTCCCGTCAAATCCAACCACCACAGGGAACCAAAAAAAGAGCCTTCAACCTTGCCTGGCCCCCTTGACCGTGAGTCTCTCCATGTGGATGGCGATGCTGAGGGTCAGGGGGGCGGTGATACCGATCTTACTCCCACAAATACTCCCCCCCACACCCCCGGCTCAGGCACCCTGTCCCCCGAAACCCTTGCTTACCAGCAGCTCTGTGAATCCGAAGATGAAATGACTTGTCTTTCAGAGGAAGATGGCGGCAACAGCGCATCGGGGGCCGTGCCTTCTCTGCGCAACTCTTCCGCCTCATCTCCCCCCTTACGAACCCCCAATACCACGTCACCCCCTCTGAGCGAGGACGAAAGCGACATTGAATCTCTACACAGTTTTCATTATAGTCCCAAAGCGGTAGACTTGCCGTCGGCAACACGCTTGGCCAAAAGATTGTTTGGGCTTGATGGCTTCAAGAAGTCCGATGTGTCCCGACATTTATCTAAAAAGTGAGTTGATATTATTTCATTGTAATAGATTAATTTTTTCCGAAAATTACTTGTACATAATTTTTTATTTTGTTAGGTTCATTCTTGTATACAAATGTTTTATCTTGGGAATAATTTTGACTGACATCCAATAGCCTAGCGGCTTTATTAGATGATTGAAATAATACCTTTTCTTTTTGATTCTAATATCATGATAACATAATTCAATTTTATTTGAAAAGTTTTCTTTACTTTATTGATTTGTTTTACAATACAAAGTTTTAATGTGATAGTGATGCAGTCAAATGGAAAATAGCTTCCTCTTTGCTTCAATTCTTGACTTGATAGTGAAATGACAATTTTTTTGTGTTCTGTAATAATCTGTTTTTCAGTTTCAGCTTAAAATTTGAATTATTCTATGTAGCTAGAATATAAACCTTTATTTTCTTCAATGTTTAACTTAGAATTGTTGTAAATCTTTATATAGCAGTGAAGAAGAGAAAAATGTCTAGTGGAAACATAGGAAAATGTGTAGGTTACCATCATGTTATTTACATAACTTTATGTGCATAAATATGTGAAACTTTCTGCACAAAACATTGTGTAATTGTATACACATTATTTTGAAGAAATTAATATTGATGAAGCTTTGCCCCAAAATAAAAGTTGTTTATTATGAATGTTTAACCACTAAAATCAAGAATATTTAAAAAATATTTGTTTGCATATAATGTGCATTTCATGAGATTTCCAGTCAACTATGGCTGGTTAAAGGCTTAAGGTATATACCTCCTCGGTAGTTGAGGGATGACAACATAATGATTTGAACATTAGCAGGAAAAACAATCTGAACAGATAATTAATTCTATAAACTTGTAGGCATTGTATTGTCAAAAGATATTGTAACTATTACTATTCTTTGCTATAGAAACATTAAATTCACCATATCAAAACTTCATCATGCATTTTTAATTTTTAATAATGATTATTACTGCTTTTCAGAAAAAAATATCTTTCTTGAATTAGTATTTAATTTATATATTGATAAATTTTGTTAATTGGTTACATTAATTATACTAAAAGATTAAAAATATATATTTTTAAATAATTATAAACGTTTGAAATCCATCCCAGCAACGAGTTCAGTCGCGTTGTAGCCGAAGAATATCTGAACTACTTCGAAATGAAAGGCGATACCCTGGACGTCGCCCTGAGGAAGTTCCTCGATAAGTTCAGCCTCGCAGGAGAAACTCAGGAAAGAGAGAGAGTCCTGGTGCACTTCTCGAAACATTTTCTCACCTCTAATCCCGGAACTTTCAACTCTCAAGGTCAGGCTCTAACCCTATCATTGTTGTAAATTATCATTGAAAAGAATCCTTATGAGTTCGTACTTTTATTCCGTGAAGAGTGAAGTCATAATGCGTCAGACTCCGGGTGTAAAGCACTTCAGGTTGCCATTTATCATAGTAACAATACTAATAAGAATTTGAACTTTCGGTTTGTATTTAGTGGCTGGACTATTGCCCCGGATAGGAAAAAGATAACAAAATGATGCCTAAGATTTAAATAAATGCAAACTTGAAAAACATTAAAATCAAAATTGATATTCTTGTGAATTTTTTTCAAGTATCAAAACCAATGCAACCAGTAATGAAGTAGACTTGAATAATTGAATGCATGTTTTAATTGTTTCTGTTGCCAATATTTTGATTGCAGTCAGGGCATGACTTCAGTTGCTGTAATAGTGTCTTCCAATAGTAATTGTTGTGAAGCCTTTGATATACCTATGGTCATTCCATACTACTTCACTTTCGATTATATCAAGTGTGTACCTTAATAAGAAATTCTTTCCGAGGTTTTCTTTTCATTTATGCCATACATTTTTTAAAGATGCCGTACACACTCTGACCTGTGCACTGATGCTGCTCAACACGGATCTTCACGGACAAAACGTCGGCCGTAAGATGACCTGCAACGAGTTTATTGACAATCTCGCCGATCTCAACGATGGTGAGAACTTCCCGAGGGAGGTTCTCAAGTTACTTTATCATTCCATTCGTAATCAGCCTCTGAAGTGGGCAGCGTGAGTAGACTAAACTTTTTTGTCTAACCAATATGCAAGCTAGCTATTTAATTATTTAACTATTGATTAGCTAAGTATAAACTTAACTATTGGTTAATTAGTTATTTATAAGCTTAACTATTAGTTAACTATGAATATAAACTATTTAACAATGATAATAACATAACTTTTCTGAGTAGGATGAATAAAATTAATTAATTCTGATTTGTAAAATTTTTGGCCAAATAGAGACGAAGAGGGAGACTCGGACAGCAATGCAAAAGGACGCGGCAATGACAATCAGACTGAAATGGCAACCACCGGCATTGGTTCCAACCCCTTCCTGACTCCGCCCACTGGCAACGGCATCGTCTACAAAAAGGGATACATCATGCGCAAGTGCTGCACTGACCCCAACGGCAAAAAAAGTTAGTGGAGTTACAAATTTTTTTTTGATTTGTTGGTATAATTTAAGTTTGGAGATCTAATGAGTTTTCTTCTGATTTGATGAGTAATTTAGTGTTGAGGTTTTATTTTCTACGAGTGTTTGACGGACAAAACTGACAGGAAAAGTTAGGGAGATTTTGATTAAGGATCAGGCTTCTATGTATGTATTTTTTTCACATTAAGGACTTAAGTATGAAGGTTTACTTGCCCTACTGTCATACAAATAATCTCATATTAACAATGTAACTGCATTGTTTATAATTTGAAAAAAGGAACTTATAACAGCAATGTTTTCATTTTTTGGCCGTCTCCATAGATGTTCTTAAGATAGGCATACATCTATAGATGGTTAAAATTCTTTAGATTTTAAAGTAACTTAAAGAAGAGTTTTAAAAAAGTGGAACTTCCACAACTTCCAAACTCTTTTTATTCCTTTCCAAATTTTAAAGCAACCTGGTTTCCAATGGTTGTCAGTATACCCAAATTTATATGTATATATGCTTGGTTGTAGATATATGTGTATGTGTATTTTCACTAAATATAATTTCAATATACTTTCTTTTGATTTTGATGTGTTATGTTCCTATTTCTTTTATATAATCTTTACACTTTGTAGGCTGTTGTAAATATGATATAAATTTATTTGAAGATTTAAGTTTTATTATAAAAGGCTTGTTTGTAGTTTTGATAATTTTTACTTTGGTAACTGCCTTCAACATTATTAATTAAAATATTTAGTTTTTTGGGCAACTAATTTTTTGAATTAATTGTTAACCTCTTAAGGGTGGGTAGCTGATACAGGGAAAAAAGTTTTTTGAAAAATTTTTACAATGTTGCTAAATGCTTCCATAATAGAACCAGTAACATGGTTATCAAATAATCTTAATTTGCCACCCTGTCTTCAGAAACGAATTGTTATTTTTAAGTATGGCAATATTTTGGATCTCTCAACCTTTCTGCATGAAAATGTGTGCCAGTATATAGGAAGCCTAACCTTAAGGGGTTAATGTTTACATTTTAAGCTTTAAATTGAAATATTTTAAAAACCTTTTTATATTTATGTATTTTGGAATATATTATTTTCAGTTATACTTTATTGTCAGACATAGTGCCAAATGTAATGTATTCTTTCATGTAAATTGATATATACTGAAATAATTTGACAGTGATTATTATTTGTAATACTAAACAGTCAAGTCCAGTGTTGAATGATACATATATTTATTGGCACATAATAAATCATCATACAGTTTGTAACCTATATCTACATCTGTCCTGATAAATTTTCTATTTGCAAGATACTTGTAGCATCGAATTAAAATCACTGAAATATATAAATAATTTGGCAATCTGAAATAAAAAGTTAATTTGGCACTCTGTCGAAGAAGTAGCCGCGCTTAAGATACGTTCTCGCTTTGAATGACGTTCTTACAGTATATTGTTGTCCAGTTGCAGGTACTTTCTATGAATGGATGGTTTATTATCTCGTTAAGTAAGAGTTTTCTTTGCTTCATCAACCTAAGTTGGCTTTGTATTAGAGTTTTTAGCTTAGTAATAAGTTAATAAATGCATTTATGAAGCAGATTGAAATTGCTTTCATTTGTTTGGATTTAATTGTAAACATTTTAGGGATGATGGAATTATTTTATTGCTTTAGATATTGAACATTTGCAGTGTTTGTGTCTAATCAAGATGACCATTAAAATTACTTGCAAGATGTACATGTTTTTGCAATATGGTAAGAATGTGGATTAAGTTGCCATTTATTTGAAATCCCAATGTGGTATCTTAATTATATGATTACATAATACATTTTAACACATAGGAAGATATTTGTACACTTTGAAAAGCGTTTCAACAAGGCTGAAATATATTTTAACACCTTGGAAAATGTTACTTGTCCTGTGCATTCATAGCCTGACCCATTGTAGGGTTGGATAAAAAGCCATCTGGGTGGATAATTGAGTGGGTACCCAGTCTAACTCTGTCCCATTGTGACCAAATTAAAAACCTGTCTCCACATGCATGTATATGTACTATCACCCAAGAAATAAAACTCTTTGTCTACTGAAAAGTTATTTGGAATGCACTGTTAGTTTATTCAATCGGCGCCATGAATAAAAAAAATATATTTTGGTTATTTATTTTTATCCAGGCACAAATATGGACATTTTTCACAGTAAAGTATCATTAATGGTCATGGTTTAATATTTCACAATGACCAACAAAATAATTTGAAACTGCATACTTGCATATTTTCTTAAACTGCATATTTGCATGTTTTTTTAAACTGCATACTTGCATATTTTTTCAGTGGGCTAGAGCTCTTTATTTCTTGGGCAATAATACTTCAAAGATAAAATGGAGCCACTGATCATCATATATTGGAATCATTTAAGTGGACACTTTTGTGATGTCAAGAATGAATTTTAAAGTCACCTTATTTACGTCGCCTTTATTGAAAACATTGAGTAACAGTCATGTTTTTTGCTTGTATGTCAAATTGCACCAACTTTTGTTCAATAATGCAACTGGATTACTCTTTCCTATGAATGGTTTCAGATTGAAAAAAAGCTGAAATCAATAAAAAGTTTATAAATGTGCACAATTTTAATATGCTTCCACCAGAGGTACAACGTTACTGTTGTCAAAAAGCTCTTAATGACCTGGACACAGGGACTATATTCGAATAGTTTTTCATACATGGTTTAGCACGTACCTTATATAGGTAGAAATCCTCAAACTACATTTCAAATGTATCTCAGGCAACCAAAAATATTAGCTTGCTCGAAAATTTTAATTTTTTTCATGACCAATACAGCACATTAAAGCTTTAGCTAAAGCACTGTAGTTTAATCACAAAAGCTATGTTGGCAACAAATTAGCTTTATACATTTTCAAGTAAAGTTTCCTGAAACTACTATGCATGGGGAGACGATTGCACATATTTTTTAGGAAATTATAAACTTCCAAATAGTTGAAAAGATTTCCAACGTTTCAACGCAGAGAAAGTTGAAAAATTAAACAAATTTTGATATGTTTTTTTTTATTAATAAGTTAACTCTTATCATTTATTTAGCTGCCTTCGGAAAACGGTCTTGGAAGATGTGGTATTGCGTTGTTCAAGATTTGGTGCTTTATCTACATAAGGACGAACAGGGTGCTAGACGGGGACCGCCTCCTCAACTCGGCCAAAATGCCGTCATGCTACATCATGCCCTGGCGACAAGAGCAAATGATTATTCGAAAAAGGAACACGTTTTTCGGTTGCAGACTGCTGATCAAGCGGAGTATCTTCTTCAAACGAGGTTTGTATAATAAAAAATAATATTTATATATGTATATGTACAGTATATGTATATGTATAAATATATATATATATATTTTTATTTATAAAAATATTTTTTTTTATGTGTATACATATACACGCAAATATATACTTATATATACACACAAATGTATACTTATATATACACACAATACAACATACATGCATGTGCAGGGATCATTCATACATACTGTGAATATTTCCTTGAAATTCATGTCTACACGAATGTGAAAATACATTCAACTGTTGCTCTCCGCTGATCAAAACTTGCCCTGCAGGTTGCATGATCAATTTAAGCTTTATCCAAATTAACAATGTCAATCCCCATCCTTCACATAAACTTACAAACTCTAAAACTGATTTTGCCTTCATAAGTTTGATTTAGTATGGAGTAAACCTACATTGAATTAGTGCTTACAAACACTACTGTGTGGTATCCTTGATCTTAAAGTTATGTAGAAAAAGTAAGTTCATATCTTATTTTTTTTGTATGGCAAGTATACACAAACAAATCGTTCACGAATAAATAACATTTTTATTTATTTATTTATAGTTAAATAGAGATACAGTTGATGTTATTGTTATTATTAATACTATTATTATATGTATTTTTGGATCCCTTCATTTGTTCCAAATATTATTATGGGTCAATATGAACCACTTTGTATACCATCATTCTGCATCAACTTCACTAAATCCTTTAATATATGTTGTTTGTTTGCCAACTTCATATAATTAAATATAGATGCAGTTGACATTATTATTATTAGGTTATCCATCCTACGGATGAAGGCAAATATTAAAGTTTTTCATTTTTGATTTCAAAGTTTTTTTATTGAAAAAAGTTTACAGATAATGATCTGAATAATAACTTTTGTCAATAAAAAATCTATATATTATATTTTCTTTAAAAAATGATGTTTTATAGCTCAAATTAACTTAGAAAATATTTTACTATTTTTATAACAGGCAAAGGTAAATTCTAAGTTTTTTAAATTTTAATCTATTTTTTTATTTTTGAATTTACAATTTTCTCTTCAATAACAACTTTGCTTAAAAAATAGCTAAGTTTCTATAGATTTTTTATAAGTTCAATTAATCTGTCATCTATGTTTTTTGTCTTTTACTGAAATCATTTGGTACCCAATTTTTATTATACATTACATATTTTATTATGTTATCCTTTAACTTATGTTGTTTATTTGCTTGCCAACTTCAGTGACAGTAAAGAACTTCAGGCGTGGATAGACACCATCAACTTTGTTGCGGCCAGCCTATCCGCACCTCCGTTACCCGGTGCTGTCGGATCTCAACGCAAGTTCCAGCGACCTCTGCTGCCCTGTAGCATAACTAAGCTGAATCTCGTATGTATCATTTTTCATTCACTGTGCAATATATTATATAGATTGACAATAGCACAAGTGAGGTAACCTACAGTCAAATAACATAGAGCTAACCTAATTGGTGACATCAACAATAGTGCAAGTGAGGTAACCCACAGTTAAATACCATAGAGCTTACCTCGCTTGTACTATTGTCGAACCATATGTGGTACAGTTGATTATGATTGTTTCTAATACTATTTTTATATATTTAGGCCTTATTGACTCAAATTAAAGCTAAAGAGTGGTTACTAACTAAGCTAAGGTGTTATAAAATGCATTTCATTGTAAACTGAGAAGGATTAACGAAGAAGTTTCCTATAAGGTCATCAAGTGTGTTTTTCATTGATCTTATTTTACTTTTAGTGGAGACATATGCACAGTTGTATGAGTTGCTCTTTACTTTCGGTGTTGTTTTTGGTAGTGTTAGGGTTTTGTCCATTAGTGTGTTTTTTCCAAAGTAGACTAAACATGTGATTTATTCTTGATTTTAGAAGAATAATCATACAACATGAATATATGCATTAGGAAAAATATTTCTTGAATAAATTTATTGAAATAACTAGGTTTTTATGATATTCATTGACTTGTATTTTTGTTCAAAAGTATGCTCAATACCTTTTTGTTTAACATTATAGAGCAATGATCATTAAACATAAGTGAAAACTATATGCATTAGGAACAACATTTCTTAAATACACTTTCATAAAACTTGAATTTATCAAAATAACTATATTTTTATGGTGTCGACGGATTTATTGATTTCAGAGCAATAATTTTTAGATGTGTCCGATGTAAAACCGTAGCGTTTGCTATCACAAATAAACATATTTTAATACTGCAACTTCAGTTCTGTAGAATTGTAGGAAATTTTTTTTAAATCAAAATAAATTTTTCACATATTATTTAAAGGTGTTGGTGCAACGACTTTGTTTCTATTCACAGAAAGAGCAAGCAGAAGATCATGCGAGACGGTTGGCACAGCTTGAGAAGGACATCGAAGACCACAAGGCTCATCCGCCCGAGAAGACCGCTCGGTCGGGCACGATTTCGAATTACAAAGAAAAAGAAGTTTACCTACAAGAAGAGGTGATGACTTATATTATTATATTATTGTTATAATATATTTTTACATTATTATGTTATGTTATTATACCTCCAAGAAGAGGTGACAACAATTTTTTCGGGTTCACATTCCTTTTTTTCGTCTTCAAAAGTCACAAGGTTGTTTCACACCTGCCTGTTTTAAGCTTTGACTGAAAATTCAGCTTCTATAAAATACTACTGCTTGTTGGGGCAAAGGCAGAGGTAGTGGATTTTTTCAGTACTTAGAAAGCTCAAATTTAAAATTTTATTTTTACGAAAATAATAGGTTTTTCTCTGGTTAGACAGGTCAACATGTATTTAACAGAAGATATATTTTTAAATTTTAGTTTACAGATTTCTTTATTAAATATTGTCTTGTATTCTGAACAATGTTTTCCAACATAATTTTTTTTGTAAAACCAATATTTATTGAAATAATAGGTTTTCAAATCTTTTGATAGACAGTACTTGACATATTTTTGACAAATTATTTTTAGATTTTTTACATATCTTTTTATGTATGGTAATGATGTTTTATTAACAACGTTTACTCACAACAACTTTAATTTGTTTACAAATTTTTGTTTTTGCAATAAAAATAACAAAAAATGTGTTCATTTCCAAATTATCCAAAGAGTGATACACAGGTGGATTATCCTTTCTTAACTACGATAGTCTTTCTGTATATGATAAAAGAACGCTCTGCTTGCTGGTGACTGATTCCCCAATGGTGTTCACTTTTTAATAACAATAATAATAATAATATATAGTGATACACATGAGGCTAGTTTTTAGGTCAGATCTTCTTGTTTTAACAAGACTTTTTCCCCACAGATCAAGCGGTACCACATGTACGTCCACCTGCTGAGATCTCGCATTCAGACGACGAGCAACACACCTGGTCCCGCCCCCGTTGAGGTATCGGGCGACCTGCCGGTGTTTGAGGCACACCCAGGCGGGGACATCTCTGAGGGTGAGAATGCCACCCGGGTGGTGCCTCCGCCCATCCCGGACCGCGTCCGACCCACAGACAGGTACGGTTTTCCTCCGCATGTCGCCCACACGGTCTTCTGACCCGACCAGCGGTTTGCAGTTGCAATTTCATTGCCTTGGAGATCAGTTTCGGTCTCTCCATGGGACCTGTTTTTGATTTACTGTGATCTGTTTTCCGTTTCATGAATGAACGACTAACTCGCTATCAGAGTGCCATAAACTAGACATTTTTTCTGGCCTCACAAAATGTAGATTTTGTAGAAATTTCCTTTTATCTGTTTTTTTTAATTGAAAAAATGTTTTTATTAAATACTTTGTCCGAAAAACAAATTCATTCGAACTTTCTCAAAATTTTAGTATTGTTCGGTCACAAATAATTACCAGTTTATGACAATCTGTTCGCTATTACTATTCGAAAGCCAAAGTATGTAATTAGTTAACGTAATAGTCGGTTTGTAGCATGATAGTCCCCAAATGTTAGGTTTCATACCCAAGTAGGTTGACTAACGTTTGGTAATTAATTTTTATTTTGTAATTCTTACCATTATTTGTAACATTTTGAAATATTATTTGATCTCCTAAACAATCTCAAGTCCTTGTTTTGTCCTTCCCATCTGTGTTTTTATATTGCATATTCACACTCATTGTTTAATAAATAGATCAGTATGTCGAACTTAAATTTCTTATGAAAACTTTCAGTTGTGCGTGGAATTGAACCTGTGGTTTTTTGCTTAAATCTCGTCGATCAAAACTGCTAATTTATGAACACAACTTTGTAGCTCTGCATTTTCGATCTTTAAGTTGTTGGTTCCATTCTCTGTTTCTTCTTCACTCTTAGTTGTTCTTATTTTCTTATTTCTTTTTTCTCATCGACCTTCTCCTTTTTCTCGCTTTCATTATTTGTTAGGTAGGCCATCTTAAGTGTTGATGTAACTTACAACTTACATCAACAGTGTTGTTTACGCATAGGTGTAATGCTGGGTGAACCAACACAATAATAATAATAATAAATAAATACATAATAGTAAATGCAATTTAGTTGGATTCACCATAATGAGAAGTTTTCATTTCAAGGTTATTTGTGAGAATTATTCGGCATTAGTTTTTTACTTTACAAAACACAAAATAGTTTCCTCAAGGTCATTGAATGTATTTTGGTACAAACATACTAAATCCTAAATTAAAGTCGCATTAGAAATTAAATTAAAAGTTGAAATACCTCAATAGTTTATTCTATTACTTATGAAATATTTCTTTTATACTATTTAACAATACATTTTTAAATAATATTTTATAATCATTCCATTATTATTTCTGAAAAAAAAGTTTCTATATTTATTACATGCATAAAATGTTTAAATGTTTTTGATCATTTTGTAATCTCAGTAATTTGTTTAGTTATAATTTTCAATTTAAACATAGTATAAATTTTAGGCTTTGTATTTTTTTGTTGTACCCTCATTGTATCATTATATCATTCATTGTATCTTCATTGAATCATTGTAGAGAATTGTGTACATCAATATTATAATTTATTTCATCGAAATGAAATTGTTGTTCTATTTTGATATTTAATCTATTTTTTAAATGGCATTTTTTTCTATTTTGTCGAGTCCAGAAATTAAAAAGTTTTTTATTTTCACCACCATTCATTGGTTATTTTGACAGTATTTACGTAAGTTTAAAATTGTGCTCTCAACTGTACTTTTTGTTGAGCGAATAGTAGTTGTATAAAAAATATTCACTTTTTTTGTTGACATAGTGACCGCGGTCCTCTGGTTATCTTTATTTTAATAAACTTTTCTTGATTTGAATAATATTGAAAAACTGTAAAAATGATATCCGATTTTAAATTTAATTCTAGAAATAGTGCTGTCCAAAACATGGATTAATTTTCTTATCTATTTTGCTCAATATCAACCGTCTTACCTTTCAATAGGAAAATGTTTATAAAATACCTTCAAGATGATATTTTTATATATTCTTGAATATAAATTACCTTCAAATTTCTACATTTCTATTCTCTTGAGTAGGTTTCTACAATGAACATTTTGTCATATTGTTTTATCATGGCTAGTAAAAATCATGTTTGTTTTTATCAATCTTTCTCGGATTTTGTGAATATAATTTAGCTGGAGAGTAATCCATACTGATTCAACCCTTCAATAGCGTGATCACGACCCAAATTTTTCTTGATTCAATCACATTGATACAATGTTAAGATTTTGGTTGAACCAGAAAAAAGTTGGATCGAGAACATATTTGACAATACTAGGATTCTTGGTATCTTTTCTTTTTCATTGGGAAATTGATTTTAATCGGCCATTTTGAATTTAGTTTTATTATTGGCAAACACCCTTTAAAAAGTATTTGTTATAATTGTTTTAAATATTTATTTTATATTTTTCAAATTTGAAATGTTTACATTGTGTAGTTCTGATCAAGTTTTTAATTTGTTTTAGTTTTAATGGAGTTTGACTGTAGTGCAAGATATTAATCGGTTTCCATTGTGAGATTTAGTAGCTGCTCCTCCAAACAGCATCAATTTTAGTTGTTAAATAGAATATTTTTCTATTTGTATGGTTAGGTTAAGTTTTCAAGATGAACAAATTTGTATTTGTTTTGTTAAGCTCAGAATAATTTGTATTTTATATTGAAAAAACAAAGTTAAATTATCTCCTCAATAGTTTAATGAAACTAGGAAAACGAATGTTTGAAACAAAAAGTTTGTAAGTTTTTTGATTGGTATATGATGATTTCTTCTCGCATTATTAAATCATTTACTCATAGGTGTTCCTTTAAAAGACATTAAGGTTATTGTTTTAAAATTAACATCAGACTTATTTTGAATGAGTTACTATTTTTAAAGTTCTTCTTAAATTATGTTAGGGTTTTTTTTTTATTTTGTTTTTATTTAACACACTGATTGCCTCGGTTGTTATAGTGTTGTATAGACATGTTGAGTAATAGACATAATTTATTTGACGGATAACTAACAAAAATAGCAAAACAAAATAAGAAATAATTTCTAGGTTTAAATAACTCAAATAAATTTAGTTTTAGATTTCAATGTCTGGCAGCTATTTACACAGTATTAATTGGCTAATTAGGAATATTTTTTAGTCAAGTCTTGTTTTATGTTTTTTTTTGGGCAGATGCTTCAATTCATGACTGTTTTTATGGATGAATACAATTCTTTTATTTTTTGGATGAGAATTGCATTTTGTTTTAATTTTTTTTATATTTCATTTTAGATTTATTTGATGGTTTGGTGTTAATTTTATTAGGTTTTTACTGAAAGTTTAAAAGTATTTTGATTTTGTTGAAAAATTCTAAATTTATTTTGATTTTCATTCAATTTTTAAAAATGATTAATTGTTTGGTGAGGTGTAGGAATTCGGTAAGGTATCAAGGTGCTTTTTCATGATTAGGCGAATTAAAGAAGGTTTCATTATGCCAAGTATTATTTGTCTAATTCTTAATTAATTATACAAAAACATAGAGACAATAGAACAAAATATTTACAAACTTTAGTATTTTATTATTACAGTAGTAAAATCCTACTAACATATCTTGCAGAATGTGTGCAATGTTTCGTATGAATTCAATAGCAATGTTTGTATTTTTGCATAATAATAGTTAAGTTAATTTGCATTCAATAGAATTTCAATGAAATATTTGCGATCTGTTGAATTATGTTAATTAAATACAATCTGTAATGCTTTGATTTTATTCTGTTGTTTCACATTCAAAAATCTCAAAAAATAACTATATCAGACATCAAATTTCCAAAATTAGTATTTGATACAAAGTTTATGTTTATAGATATATATTTGGATTGACAATATCACAAGTGAGTTAAGCTCTGTTATTGGAAAGTGGGTTGCCTCACTTGTGTCATTGTCGATCCATTTATTAATGTTTGTTTTTTGATTTACAATATATATTTTGGCAGCTTATTACTGTTGCATAACTTTTCAAGGCTTGCAATGTTAATGATTAAATTTATGTTACTCAGAAATAGTTCACAAAATATGTAAGTTCCTCGGATGTTTCAAATGTTTGAAATAGAGTTCATCTTCCGTAGCTTTTATAGTTCTTAACCACCTAGGTAGGTCGCCAATATACTGTCATGCAGTTTTGCTGCAGCAAGCCTAGCCAGCCGAAGTGTTGAACACTTTCCTAAATACATTATCTTTGAAGATGAGAAGTCAATTAAGTGACAGTTGTTTTTTTTTACATTAAATGGAAGAATCTTCACCTATTGTGGTTCACTTTCAATCGTAACCGTTTCCGTTTTTACAGCGGTTGATAGCAAAATTAATCATTATTTTTTCCTTTTGCTTTTGTATAAAAATGTTGTCTTTTTTCCATTGCCAATATCCTGCCTAAACCCACATTTGGATCGACAATAGCACAAGTGAGGTAAGCTCTATGTTATTTGAACGTGAGTTACCTCACTTGTGCTATTTTAATCCATTTGTGTCGTTATTCCATTGTTAATTCCATTTCACCATCAAGCAAGCTTCAGGTTGGACTTCAATAGAGGTTCTGTTTCCATTGTTGGTCTGGGTTCTTTATGAACCAAAATCATAATTTAAAATAAATAAAATAAAATTTAAAATAATTTAAAATAAAATAAAGTTTAAAATAATTAAAAATACATTGGCATTGCTTAACAAAGAATACTCGAGCTGTAGATTTATTTTGACTAATTTGAGAATGTATTGCCAAGGCTACAAAAATTCTTGTTATTTTTAACAATTGGAACTTTTTTTGGAATTTGTTTTATATGATGCAAATCTTTTTTATCATGTTTAAATCTTACTTTATTCTCTTCAGTTTATTTTACATATCACATTTTATAATAACTTATTTTACATACCAGACATTTTATAATAATTTATTTTACTTATCACATATTTTATTATATTTTATTTTGCATATCAAATATCACATATTTTATAACAATTTCCTTTACATATCACATGTTTCATTATAGATCATTTTTCAAAAAGTTATTTTAATTGTTATTAGTCCCAATAATTCTTCGGTCATAGCAATACAATCCGAAAGTCTGAGATTACTAGGATACATTATAGTATTGTTAAAAATAAGTCTTGTGATATTAAAAGTAATGTTGACGTTGACGTTGTTTTTAAATGGATCCACAATAGCACAAGTGAGGTAAGCTTTGTTATATGAATGTGGGTTACCTCACTTGTGCTATTGCCGATGCAAAAAGTCTGTGAATATATTAAAGTTCAATGGCATTAACTATTTATATGGTTTTGTGAAGGTTCCTGTTTCATTATTATCACTCAATAACTTTCTTATGGACGAGATCATTGTAGAGTATCATCCCTTTAAAAACATGATTGAAAATATACATATTTGGGGCATTATTTAACTTTAATTACTGTATCAGAACATAATTAATAAAGAACATAATTCAGTTTTACTTTTAATTGTGAATTGATTCTAAATATTATTTCGTCTTTACAATTGTTGTTGAAACTACCAAATTAGACTTCCAATCTAAATTAAACAAAATTCATAGCTTATTTCCTGAAAAATATTTTTTAAAATCTTAAATGACAAGGTCTCAAGCTTGTGATTATTAGTATGTTCATAGAATCATTTATTTATAGCTGAAAGTTTTATCGTTATTTAAAAATATAATTACAACAGAAAAATCATTTCATATTTTTATTTTTATTTTTATTCTTTTATATCAACCATTATTATTATTTTGCTTTTTAACATTGAATGTTTTAATAATTTTTATTTATTTTTTAAGTAACATTGAATGAAAATATATTTTTATGGACTGTTTAGTGTGCTCACGATCTTGTTGTTCTGCACTGTTGACAAAGTATTACATTCTTTGGGTTGACAATAGCACAAATGAGGTAAGCTCTGTTATTTGAATGTGGGTTGCCTCACTTGTGCGATTTTCGATCTATTTGTTCTATGTAAATCTGGTCCTTGTACAGATATTCGATTTGTTTTATGAAGAACATCAAATTTGTTATTACTTACATAGCATTTGTGTATATCAGTTTAATTAGTCCATTAGCCAATAAGTAATGAATCGATTGTTTAATTAAATCTAATTATTCAAATATTTAATTAACCTATAGTCATTTTTAAAGCACCTAGAAGCTAATATTTTTGTCAATGTACTAACGAACATGATCTTGGGAACATTAATGCAGCTTTTGTACACTATATAAATATAATAAAAATGTAAATAGTTATTAAATAAACACAGTTGTTATTTTTGTAATTTAAAAAGTAATTGAAAATATTAATGTTTGAATTTAATAGTAATATTAATACCAATCTTAATATTATCTAGATTTTATCTTGTGAATAATTAATGTAAATACAAATTTAATTTATGTTTTGTTTGATTTAAACCTTTTTTGTTTTGTTTTCATTAAACTTACCGTCAATGAAGGAGAGTTTGAACCAGATAAAAGCAAAAATAAAAGATTTATTACCAATAAATTACCCGGTATAGTCACAGGTCTTTCACATGCTAAAGCAAGGGCACTGAATAATCTAGTGGCTCTGCCCAGCCTTGAAGCCAAACCTAAAATAGTGAAGAGTTGGCACACTGCTGGCAAGCTCTTATGCTCCCTTCGTGAAATGTGACCATCATTTTTTCAATTCTTTATCATGGCTCAAACTTATCCAAGTTGAGGGTATTAATGCTTCTAATATTTTGCATGATTTTTTTTGTTTGTTTGTTTAACGATTCAAATTAATATATTTTTTATTTGCTATTTAATTTTACATTTATGTCAGTTCTCTTAACTGTTCTATTTTTACAGATTGTTATACATTTTTAATTATTGTTACTTTTTTATTTGTTCTGTTTTGAAATGTTTTTTGTTACTTTGAATTCACACAAATTTGTAAATCACTGAAGTACTCTAATCTAAGTTGCGTTCTTGACTGCATTTCTTTGATTCTAGCATTAATGTTTCAGAAATTCGTGCCTGGTTAAAAACGAGTTTATAATATTAGAATTGAAAATTAACTTTCAAAGATACATTTCATTAATATTTTGATTTGATTATTCTGAGTTTGAATGGACTGATTTGCTATAGGGTATGTGGAAAAATAATGACACCATACTTAATACTATCAGCTTTAAATAAAAATGTTATAATAACACTATTTTTCTATTTTCCATGAGTAATGGTGAGTTTTCTCTTTTTGTTTTTATCAACAAATCAAACTATCAAAAAACATTTAATTAACAATATAACATTTCTTCTCGCCCTCGTCAATGTGTTTTTATTGAATGTTTCGACCTTTTTATATTATTAATTAAATTATTTTTATAATTTGTTGATTGGTTAATTATAGTTTACTTGGTTGATAACAAACAAAAGAAAGAAACCATTCACCATTACTCATGGAAAACAGAGAGGTAATGTTATTATAACGATTTCATTTAAATATGACCGTATCAAGAACAGTGCCGCTATTTTCCCACGTACCCTGGAGGTAAATCAATTTTTTATAAAAACACTGCAGAGCTATTTTGAATTTCTGTTATTCAGTAGATGCTAATAGAAACATATTTCCGGCATATGTTTTGAAAATTATGCCCTTTTTTGTTGTTTTCAAATATGAATACAAGATAATCATTTTCAATAATATATAAATAAAAGTTAAAAATGTAATTTTAATTCTTTTTATAAAAAAGCAAAAACTAAGAATTTTAATTGTCGGAATTTTAGTTTTGTTTTTAAATTTAAAAAATAAGTTTTTAACTGAAGCCTGATTCAAATCAAATATTCTAGATCTATTTTTAAATAGAATTGATGAGTTTCGGTTACAAAATTATTTGTAGAATCAACAAATTGTGGTGAAAACACATTTTCAGTCAATCAAACAGTTTGGTAGATGAGTCAAGAAAGGAATTTATTAAATCATGTTCTTTAATACACCATATTAAAGATATAAATGAATAGATGCACACAATTTGAAAAACCACAATCTTACTATACCTGTAAGCAAAAATAGATAAATGTACCATGTAAGGGACTTGAAGTATTGATTAGATTGCAAGTCAACGGCCTTGGCCACGTTGAAACACCGCTTCCCGTATGATCAGCGAAGTTAAGCAACGTTGGGTCTG
>JARUHE010318698.1:0-11562 GCA_031471125.1 Archaeomysis grebnitzkii | reverse complement strand
ACTTTGTTATGTGGTTGTGGGTACATCTGTGAACGCTGTTATTTGGGATGGTTGAGATTGAGGGATTTTGTTTAAGATGTTGAGGTAGGTACTTGACTGGCGGACATATTTTCTGTCTCGATGAAGAAGGTAAGTTGTTAGGAGGTGGTATGGGTGACCTGGGTGCGTCAATAAATTAAGTCCCTCCCATAGCGATATGAGCTTTTATTAGGAACAGTTTTGTTTCTTTTTTTTAGATGAGGTGAAGGATTTTTTTTACTGGAGCCGTATATAAGCTTTTTTCAAAAAAACGTTCAAAACTTTTCAGTTCCTAACCAATTTTAAAAACTCAAATAGTAATTTGGTTTTGCAAATTGACACCCTTTGCTATAAATAATATGCCTACGTTGTAACGATCCCGTCTCGCACGGCTTTGCAAGGCAACAATAGTTTCAGTATTGGTTTATTCTGTTATATACATTTTTGCTCTCCTTTTTATTATTATTCTTTGACTTGGTTTTAAGTTTTCGTTCAGTATTTGTTATCCAGTTGTTGACGTGTATGGGATGCAATAAGGACAAACTTCGAAGCGTCCGCGCGACATGAAGATGTCACGCTAAAAGACTAAGATTTTTCTGCATGGCAACGCCTTTTCATCAATATATATAAACTGCCGGGTGCTCGTTAGAAACAGACCCTTTTAAAAATTTTATACGCACCTTAGTAAATATGATTGAACAATTTCTTAAAATAACTTTGATAAAATTGAATAATTTTATCCTACTTAAAGAAACAATGAACTATTTAATATTATATTGTAAACAAATCAGAATATTAGATTAAGAAAAATATTTCATATTAATTTATTATTAAACAAACATTTCAGCTAATTGATTGTTTTACAAACAAAACTGTTTTCAATTCTCGTGCAATTCATATCGAACTTTGGTATATAAAAGATAACCATAAACATTATTTCCTTTTAAATAATGTATGAATGAATATGCTAATTAAATAAATATTTAGAAAAATATAAATAAGGTTTGTTTATAACTTGGAGGTGTGATTCAGTTTTTATAATTAATTCAAACTTTCAATCCAGACTTAACAAAAAGAGTTCGTCTATTGAAACTTAGGTTCTTTCGGCGTTTCAATGATTTTAAATTTCTTAAGTTATATAAAATATGGAATAATTCACATTGAATTAAATAAGGATAAAACGTTTGATTTAAAGATTTTTTTGTTGTAATCTTACATCTAAATATATTCATTTTCCTCAATATTATAGTCGTCACTTTTCTTTTCCTTTTAGCTATATCTTTCTAAACGATTTTTTACGGTTGTAACCATACTTAAGCTTAATGTTTGAACCAAATTAAATTTCATGTTTATAACAAATTAAACTTGATGGTTGTAACAAACCTAAATTTGATGATTGTAAAAAATAAATTTTATCGTTGTAACGAGCTGACTATTATGGTTGTAACAAAATAAACTTGATGGTTGTGGCAATCCTAAATTTGATAATTGTAAGAAATACATTTTATAGTTGTAACAAACTGAATTTCATGTTTGTAACAAATTAAATTTGATGGTTGTAAAAATACATTTTATCGTTGTAACGAACTGAATGTTATGGTTGAAAAAATTAAGTTTAATGGTTTTAGCAAATCTAAATTTGATGATTGTAAAAAATAAATGTTATGGTTGTAACGAACTGAATGTTATGCTTGTAACAAATTAAATTTGATGGTTGCAACAAACCTAAATTTGATAGTTGTAAAAATACATTGTATCGTTGTAACGAACTGAATGTTAGGGTTGTAACAAATTAAATTTAATGGTTTTAACAAACCTAAACTTGATGATTGTAAAAAATAAATGTTAGAGTTGTAACGAACTGAATGTTTTTGTTGTAACAAATTAAATTTGATGGTTGTAACAAACCTAAATTTGATGACTGTAAGAAATAAGATTTACAGTTGTAACAAACTGAATGTTATGGTTGTAACAAAATAAATTTGATGGTTTTAACAAACCTAAATTGTATTATTACAACAAATATTTGTTCATGGTTGTAACAAACTAATTTATAAAGAAATTTGGAAGTTGAAAACTTTAATAAGGTTGATTTGAACATTGAACAAAATTTATAAACAACTTAAAGTTGAATTATGACCTCAAATCTCCTCTGTTTGAATAGTTTGTTTATATTTTCTTTAATTTTCAGTAAATTGTTCATTTTTTGGTATTTATAGTATTTTAATTAATTGTTCTTTCGTTCATGTAACGCCAATATTTTTTTAAATTCATCAAGTTTAAAGAATTTAAATGAAATTTTTTTAGAATTGTTTTAAAGTATTACATGTGATTTTTTGTGTATATTTATATATATACCAACATTTCGGCCTTAATGTGTAGTTTCATAGTGGAAAAGTTGCCTTCGGGTACACTTGGCCTACTCAAGTGTACATCAAGTGTACACTTGAGTACATTGTCTTTTTTACGCTGAATTAATAGACAAATTCATTTAAAAATAGATGTATGTGCTACATATATCCATTTACTAATAGAATATGATCTAAATTTAATTAATTTATCTTTTGTTACCTAATTATATAGTTTTTTTCTTGGTACAGATGAAGCCATTTTCCGTACACATATATATTTACATATTTATAAATATATAACTTTATAAAATTTAAATTCAATTATATGTCCATATAATATAATTAGATTATAAAAAAATATATTTAGTTTACTATGTAATTCAGTTACAATTTCTAATAAAAAGTATATTTATGTTCTCGTCAAGTGTCTTATATAATGTACACATGAAGGGGAGGTACACTTGAAGGCCGAAATTTATTTATATATATATATATATATATATATACATATATGTATATTTAGATGCATATTAAAGTAAAATAGAGCACCACTTCGCCGACCACAACATACTAAGCTAACGTAATTTATTTCTCAAAGAAATTCAAATAAAAATCTTTACTTTTCGGAGAAATTGAAAGATTTTTATTTTAACGTTCAGTGAAGTTAAATAAAAATCTTTTAAACGTCTCAGGGATTCTATTCATTGTAAATTGACCGTCTTTGGATTTTTATAGAAAATATTTCTTACAATAAATTTGAAGGATAGTGGAAATGATTTAGATTTTATTCATAATAATGTCAATGTGTTACATTTTAAAATAATGATTAAAATGCAAATAATTGAAGTAATGATTTTAATAATAACTACAATACACATGATTAAAGCAATGATTTTAATAATGATTACATTACAAATGATTAAAATAATAGTTTTAATAAAGATTACAATAAAAATTATTAAAAAAATAATTCTAATAGCGATTACAATACAAATGATTAACGAAACAATTTTAATAATGGTTATAATACAAATGATGAAAAACATAATTTTAATAATGAACAACAAAACCAATATATAATAAGGAACTTAAAAATAGTTTTGTTAATATGTAAAAATAAGACGAATCATAATACGTAATAATATCTTGAACAACAATAATAATAATAAAAAAATAAAAAATAATTTCAATAACCACCATAATATATAATAATAACAAAGATGGTAATAAAATAAAAATAACCGTAATAAAACATAGATTGAACATAATAATAACAACAATAGATACACTAATAGATCAAATAAACAGAATAAACATACTAGCAAAATTGAGAAAAAATGGAAAAATAATACAAATAAAAATATTAATGAAAGTAACGATAATTATAAACATTGAAATCAAACATTAGCACTTGAATTAGTAAGAAATTCGTGTTTTTAAAAAATCAAATAAAATATTATTGTTTACGTTTTGGAAGTCAACTTAATTTTTTATAACTTAAATTTCGATTCAACCCCTTTTTATGTTGCTTAAGATAAGGATTGCCTTGGATTGCTGGAAAAGGGGACATTCTTAGGGTGAAGTCTTTTTTACAACAAACTGTTGGGAAATAAGTTGAATAGTTAATAAAACAATCTTAATCGTGTATTTTGTTTATAGCTTTATGATGATCTGAGGTTTCTGTTGTTTTTGAAATTGTATGTTTAATTTAATTACTTGCTATTCTATAAATTGTATGTTTATTTAATTATTTTAATATTTTAGAAAGTGTAGGTTTCTTTGAAATTCCTATACAATACCATATCAAGCAACAAACATAAAAATGAGAACAAACAAAGAAAAGAACTGTATAGTCAACATGAAAAGTGATGAACTATTTATAAATTGTGTAAATTTTATTAATTTTGAAAATGAAGCTACAAATTAACTGTCAAGTAGAGGTGATGTTTCTTAAGTTGATGTTTAATGAATTTAAATGTGTTCAATCTTGAGAAGTCTCAATGTCGAAATGATAAATATTAATTTAGCTAAACATGTGGCTAGTAGTTCAATATCAACAAATCTAATTTGAACGATTCAGTGAAAAACTTAGATTATAAATTCCAACAAATTTGCTTTACCTTAAAAAGGAAACCGTTGAAATATTTGCTAGTGCACAGCCAAAACAATAAAGCGTTGCAATAATTTGCCAAACTTTCGAACTAAGTCTACGGAGGACGAAAGTAATTCCCCTTTTGTTGTAATTCATTCCGAATACTTGGTGAAGTGAGTCAAACTTTTCAGCCAGACCAGTTGGAACAATCTAATGACAGTTAAGAATGTTGTTAATGTTTGCCCAAGTTTAGTTATTAAATCTACGAAGGGAACCAAACTAATGTTCTAGATTTGAAACTTGAAAAACTTTTTAATAACAGTTTCTTTACTTTGAAAGCTGTTCCGAGTCTCACTCGTTTTACATCTTAGATTTATTGGCAATTGCCAATTTCAATTCTTGAAAGTTGGGTTACACTTTCCAAGTTTGAGGGAGCAGGATTTTGTTTTTAAATTTTATTATTTACATGTTTTTGTTTAGATTTTACATAAAGGTTGTCTTAAAAGGGAGAGCTCAATTGTATGTTTATAAAACTAGTTTGACTGTCCAATTTTTTTACTCATGCTGATTTATAAAAACAGACAAAGATACTTCACAAATTTTGCATTGACATCCGATAGAAGAAAAATAGAATTAACTAGTTTGATTAATTGTAGTTTTATTTTCAATTAAGAAATTACAAAGTAGATTCGAGATAAATTGCAGGAAATAAAAACAAAGGTATCTGAAAAAATTGAACTCAATATTTTTATTAAATTAAACAAAATACATCAAAACCAGTAAAACTTTTTTTTAATAAATTTATTATCTAAAAGTATATAATATTTTATAATTATAACAATATAAAGTATATTTCAGACCATCATATGTTGAAGCTACATCTATATTTTGATATCTTATTTGTTGTTTTTAGATAGCTATATATGTATATATAACATACCTTTTTCGTATATGTATTCAGTTTTAAAATTGAGGTGTTTGCCTATTAATTTACGTTTACAATAATCTGTAAATGTCATTTAACGGAGTAACCTACTGGGGTCACACCAATCTATTCAGTTACCATACCTAGCGTCTTTAAGTACCTGTGCTTGTAAATTACATTGAAATTCCACATACACTGTAGTCATTATATTGTTTTTCATTTTTTTTCATTTTTATTTCACAGTAAGAAATGACAACACATTTATTGCTTCTTTTTGTGTTCATAAAACTGTAATTCATTGGTTTTCGTGAAAATACAAAAGCTGTTTTCTGAAAATTGTAGTTGGAAAGCAGCTATTTTTAAGAATGACTCGGTTGACATAAAAGAAACAGCTGCTGATGTACTGTACGATGTTGTATACATAAACACTATGTGGTTTACACACAAACATTATATACACATTAATTGGGATACATGAACATAGTACATAAACATTATATGGTATATTAATTTTGATGTATATAACACAGTATAAAGACAGTATATATTTTGTGTGAGATCAATCATTCCAACGAACCTTAGAACATTTTTTTATATATATAGTATTTGTTTTCTTGTACATATTGAGAAAAGGGTTGAAGTTTTAATTAAAATTTTGTAATCTAAATATAGATTGTTTTCCATCTTCTGACTTTTCCTTAAATCCAACGCTATAACAAAATTAAGTGAACATTCTAGAACGTCTTGGTGGAACAAATTAAGGATATTATAGTAACCGCATAAATTTGAAATGTTATTATTATTATAATTAATTTTGATGTGTTGAAATCATAGACGTATTATAACTAGACTGCGTGTGACCGAGCAAAAACGTGCCGTTTGTTCTGGGTCCCAAATTTAGAAAGTACATAAATATTAACCAAAACCTTTATCGATATCATCGAAAAAATTATTTATGAATAGATCAATTGGAATGGAATTATGTGTAAAAATTTTGAGACGTATAATAATCTACTTTTCAAGATAAAAATTATTGAAAATTCTGTGGGTCTCAGATTTTCGGCACGTTTTTGAAACATTGATTGGATGGGCGATGCGCAGTCTATAAGTCTATGAGTAAAACTCTTGAAACGTAGACCGAAATGTTTCTACGTTTTCTTATTCAGATTTAATTTATTCTACGTTTAAGGAGTATTTCTGTATTTATGCTTATTGTTTGATTTTTTTCCATTTGTGAAAGAATGTGTTCAATTGTAATTATAAATATAATTAATTATTATTATAATAACTATAATTATAATCATAATTAATTATAACTATAATTAATTATGTAATTAATGAAATTTGTTTTAATTTTTCAAATAGTTATTTCTAAAAACTAATAAAAAAATCTTGATAGTTTATTTATTGTTAATTACATGAAACATTCATCTATTTTTCAACAAAAATTTTGATTATAAAAGTTTTAATTAATATTAATTTAATTAAAAATGTTTTCCTTTGTATTTTAATCCTTTAACGCCTGAATTGTTATTACCCTAAAGTCCACAATACAATGAATTTTTCATTGAAAATAACCCTACAACCGTCACTGTTTTTAACCTACAGGCGTTAAAAGGTTAAAGCAATATGACAATTAGTTTTTATTTCATAATAAATTAGCTCATAGTTTAATAAACAAATGCATATTTTCAATTTTCAAATTAATTGTTTCTCAATAATTTAATTGTGTTTATAGTTTAAATGTTTTTATACAATAACAATTTTTTTAATTAATAGAACTTTTATTACGAAGGGAAATTTTATATTTTATTCAAATAAATAAACAAATGTATTATTTAACAATTTTTGAAATTTATTTAATTATTTTATTTTACATTTTAGCAAAGTCAATTTAAAATACATTACTTCATTAAATTTTTTGTTGGAATACATAATGTTATAAAAAAGTGTTATTATCCATATTTTCAAATTTTCGAGGGTATGGAAAACTCTAATAAATAATCAAGATAAAAAAATCAATTTTTTTAAAGTTTTCAATTCATCAACATTTTCATATAGTTTTAGGAAAAAATATGTTAATTAGTTTTTCATTTTTAACGATTATATCAAAAAGTATATTTTCTCGATATTTGTTTTTCAATTGTAAAACTTAAGTTAGTTTAATTAAACAAAACAAAATTTTAAATTTGAAAAAATTTTAATTTCAAAATGCAAATAATTCTAAAGATATTTGAAAACTAAATATATTTTAAATATAAAAAAAATGAAAAAAGTGGAAAAAAACAACATAAAAAATATAGACAATATAAAAAAATTGAAAAAATAAAAAACAACATAAAAAATAAAGACAATATAAAAATTTAAATTAAAAATTTTCCAAAACATTAAGTTATAAAAAATAGATGTATTTTAAATACAAAATAAAAACAACATAAAAAACAAAAAAGTAAAAAAAATAAAAACAACATAAAAAATAAAGGCTAAGCTTTACTTTAGATCCCTAGCAACTTTAACAAGGAAGCACTACCAATTTATGAAGGTTTTTAGTTCTTCAATGTTAACTTTTATTTGTGATTTATGTTAGGTTAGGTTATGTCAGGTAAGGTTAGGTGCTATTTCACAAAATAAGTGAAATATTAATGTTTTTCATATCCAGTACATTTAGTACTTTTTCTAGGGACCTAAAGTAAAATTTTGCCAAAGGAAAAAAGTAAAAAAAAATAGAACCAAAATAAAAAAATCTAACCCCTCCCCTCCCTCCCCCAGGCAGCATCGGGGGCAGCAACGAGCGCCTTCTGCTCGACCACCTGCTCAAGGACTACAACAAACTCGAGCGTCCCACGGCCAACGAGAGCGACCCCGTCGTCGTCAAGCTCGGCATCACACTCCAACAGATCATCGATGTGGTGAGAAGCTTTTTTTTAGAACTAAAACCACTTTTTTTTATTATTAAAGTGATTTTTTTTCATTACTAAAATGATTTTTTTAGAACCAAAATCATTTTTTTAGTTATCGGGACAAAAAAAAAATTTTTTCATAACTATAATAATTTTATTTTCATAACTAAATTTTTTGTTTCATAACTAAAATAATTTGTTTTGTCATAAAGATGAAAAACATTTTTTTTTTCATAACTAAAATATTTTTTTTAGTCATAGGGACAAAAAAATCTCTTTTTTTTATCATAACAACTTTAAAAAATAGATCACACCTAAAATATTTTTTTTATCATATCTAAAAAATTTAGCTAACATTAATTATAGTTTAGCCCGTCTGTCAATTTCTTCCATAAAACATAAAAATATGTAAAAACGGCATATATCAGTCTACTCTATAACATTGTCGCTTTCGATTGATCCCCATATGTTCATATTTTGATTAATATAATTTAAGTAATAGCCAAAATAAGTACCTTGTCAAAAGAATTATGCACAGCCAACTTGACAGGCGTACCAACCGTCGCGTCGGATGACATCACATTTTCAAACAAGACATTCACAAATAAATAAAAAGGTGTTGAAAATTTTACTTTATTTTTTTAATACTTCCGTTCACAAAAAAAAATATATTGAAAATTGTATTCTAGTTCTTTAGTACTCTAACTCACAAATAAAAATACATTGAAAATTGTATTCTAGTTCTTTAGTACTTTAACTCAGAAATAAAAAAACATTGAAAATTGTATTCTAGTTCTTTAGTACTTTAACTCACAAATAAAAAGGTGTTGAAAATTGTATTTTAGCTATTTAGTACTTCAATTCACAAATAAAAAGGTGTTGAAAATTGTATTCTAGTTCTTTAGGTCTTTAGTTCATAAATAGAAAGGTGTTGAAAATTGTATTCTAGTTCTTTAGTACTTTAGTTCATAAATAGAAAGGTGTTGAAAATTGTATTCTAGTTCTTTAGTGCTTTAGTTCATAAATAGAAAGGACTTGAAAGTTGTATTCTAGTTATAGAATAAAACAGTCATCTTTTTTTAGAATAAATTAATTAAAGTTAATTAAATAATTAAACAAAGAGTTGAAGTAATGAATAATTTTAATTATTTGCACACAAAAAGTAAGGCATTTTTAAATATTTTTTTGGCAATTTGTTAGGGCAAACTATGATAAAAATTACGTGGGCTTGTCTCATTTATTGTTTTTGATCGATTCATTCATTCATTGGTAACCGGTAAAAGTACCTTAAGAGATAGTTGGAGACAAAAAAGGTGAAAGAAAAGTAAAAAGTAGAAGGTTAAAAGTTCCTCTATCTTTGAGGCTTTCATTGTAAGGGTGAACCCCTAGTATATCTTAATCTTTTGTTCTGCGCCTACGACACTTTCATACCACACTGGAGTTACCTGGCATTGCCCTTCCTCTTCTAACTGGCCCTGTGACTTCGTTCACCGTTAGATCCTTCCTGCGGTGTTCTTGTTTTTTCTTATTTTGGTTTCTCTTTTTTGCTTTCTACCTCACTCTTGTCTTGTGTTTCTTTTGTTTATCGTTATTCTTCTTCCTTCATTCTTCCTTCTTCTTTCTACCTTCTACATCAGCTTCTGTAAATAGGTGATGGTTAGGTATAGATGGCTTTCAGGCTTGACTGGGACCAAGCATGTTCCTTCGCTGGATTGGGATTGATTATCCTTACGTTAGGGTGCATTTCTGGGTTGATTGATTCCCAGATTTTTCTTACTCTTTTGTGTAGTCTCACCTTTATTGCTGCCATTTTCATTCTATCATGCAATGTTTGGTTCGTGCATCTTGCCCTTCTGCCATCCCTTGTTTGGTCATCATGTGCAAATCTCAGTCCTTTTCAATACCTGAGCTTTCTTCATCATTGTTTTGGGAGCTGCGTTCATTGCAACTGGGGGGTATTCTAGTATTGGAAAGACTAGTTGTTTGTAAAAAATCCTTTGCTTCTTGTTGTCATTTTCCTGAACCTTTGGAGTTTGGTCAGAGCAGCTTTGGCTTGTTGTACTCTCTTTGTCACCTGTAACTATTTATAATGTTTATATGTTTTATTTATCATAAAAAAATTCGACAGTTTATACTTTTAACTATGAATTACTGATGAAATTTCTATCACTCCTACAAAGTCCCCGCATGCACGATTTGCATGCAAAAACATGTTTTACATCGAGCATGCATGTAAAAACCACTTTACATGTGCGTCCGACCGTAACAATTGCATTAACGCTAGATTATTTATCCTGAGAAATGGTAAATACCTATATTTAAATTAGATTTCATAGGCCTAAACATTAAAATAAAAAGAACAGCTTAGCTCTAATGAATCGAAGACAAACAAAAAGTATTTAACTAGCGGCGCAAATGTTTTATTATTATTATTATTAGCATTTGTTATTATTTATATACTATTTATTTATTTATTATTTATGCGAAAGGGCAAAAATTAAGTTCTATTACAGGGAAAAGTTCAGTGAAGTGAAAGTTTGTTTGATAATAATAAATCAGTGATTGGTTAAATATGATAACGCAATTTTAATTAGCTGTCATTTATGTTGGACACCTAAATTAACGCTTTAATAGACCAAACAATTTTATATGGGTCAAATATTTCTGGTTCAAAACTTAATTAAAATTCTTTTCATAAAAATTTTCATAGAAAAAATAAAAATGTTTATTCAATAAATTAAAATATTATGTTTTTAATTAAGTCTATTCTAATCAGCTTTTTCGTTCACGACCAGTTGTGCCAACAAAGTTAGACTTACTATACAAACTGACGTGGCTTGTAATTGGGCATACTATGCTTGCATACGAAGTGACAGGAATTGACGGCTGCTATATATTAATATATGAACTATTATCAATCAAATGAAGTTTTATTGGAACCGAAATGAAATAAAATTATTCATATGTTTTATTAATACATTTTTGGAACTATTTGTGACATCAATATAGAATCAAACATAATAAACTGTGAAGCTGCCTGCCAATAAAATAATAAAAAATTGATTTTTGTTAATATAAAATCATTGGAAAGTTCAACTTTTATTCAAATAAGCAAATCAATTTATTTGCACAAAAGTAATTAAACTTTGGTGTTAAAGTAGAATGTTAAAAGTTTAAAGTACAATGATAAAAGTTGTTATACTCTGATGTTAAAAGTAGAATGTTAAAAGTTTAAAGTACAATGATAAAAGTTGTTATACTCTGATGTTAAAAGTA
>JARUHE010318687.1:0-11563 GCA_031471125.1 Archaeomysis grebnitzkii | reverse complement strand
ACCTTAAAAAAGTTATAGTCAAAAACAGAGTTTTGGGAAAAAAAATTCATAAAATAAACATTTATTGAATTATAGCCACGCGAGATTGCAGGTCATCTATGGCTAGTAAAATTATCAAAATAAACCTGCAATAATGTTGCGTTTAGTATTTAGTTTAAATTAGTTATACAAAGTAATGTTTAATTATGAACATCGTGTGTATTCAAGTCTGAATTAAATACATAGCATATTTTTTCAAACAAAATTTTGTTGCATTGATTAAATTTATGCTAGTTTGTCATTTATTCGTTTTCTAATATAATTGAGGAAAGTTTGAATTTGTGGGGATACTTGAAAATATTATCTTTAAAGTTATGTTAAATAGTTTTTCAACAAGCTGCGTATGTTCTTCTAATTAATTTGTTTTTTTTCAAGGTGTAGGCTACAAAATAATTTCTTTCATTAGTCAGTGGGTCAAGCGTCTTCAGAAGTGTTTGAAGAACCCTTTTTTGTTTTGAGTTTTGTACTATCTTTTTACAATTTTGTAAATAATTTTAACATTTATTAAAATCAGCATTACTGCTGTTTATAAATGTATATAGAAGAATGTTAATCTCCAGTTTAAAATAAAATCTACTTTTATTCTTTAACAGATAAAATATAGTTTATTTGAATTTTAATTTTGGATGAAATATATAATTTTTGGAGAAGGAAAAAATTTTCAGTTTGAGGCACTGCCATTGGGTAGGTATATCGTTAATTTATTCTACGACTTCAAAAAAGATATAAAACTTAAATCCATTCAGTATACTCTTTACTTTTTTGGTCGACCGTGGCAGAGTAACAAAGGTCTACTTTTGGGCTTGTCTGTTAGACTGTTTTATCGGCTTTGATTAGCACCGTTTTAATTTTTAACTCTTTATTTATTTATTTAATTAATTAATTGTGGTTTGAAAATGCTTCCTACTCTCAGGGTGCATCGCTGGGAATTTGCCCTTTTATTTATATAATTAATCAATTTACATCGAGGCTTCTCAACTTGGGCGGTAGCGCTCACCTCTCACCTCTGGACGTTTTGTAAAATTAGGTCGGCGGTACACACTTTAGTCATACAATACATCGTCACTCTCAAAGAAATAATTATTTTCTTTATGGTGATCTGCTTTCAAAAATAATATCCTTTACTGCCATGACTGCAGGGCTGCTAAAATACAACTAAAAATAAACTTTAAATTTGTCTATATCACAGGTAAATAGCATTCTCCTAATACTTAGTCTATGAATTATGCAATGAATACATCATCATGTTGCAAAATATTTAAATTATTATTTACTTATGAAGTATTGCCTTTAAATGCAATTAACAAGATTAAAGCAAATACTAAAAAATTGGATTCTCTCCAATTGTCGATATTCTGATGAAGAACATGTTTTACTAATATTGCATACTTCAGTTCGGTGGCTTTCAAAAGGTCAATGCTTGATACGTTTTGTCGAATTATACTAGACCGTTTTGCAATTTTTGGAGAGTGAAAGAGTTTAGTGTGTGCCATCAAATAAGAGAAGTAAATAATAGTGTAGTTTACTTCGTTTCAAGGGAGTCAGGACACTTGTTTAGTGTGAAAGTGTTAATTTATCAACACTGAAATTATTCAAAAATAATTGCTTCAGTTCCCAGGTTTGCAAACAATCAAAATGAGCTCGCAAAAGATGACTTGTATATATGTAGCAATCCTCTTACTACATTACAATAAGACATGGAAAATCGCTTTAAGTTGAATTAAGTTGAAGTCACCTGGTAAAAAGAACTATTGCAATTATCATATGGTACTCAATCGAAAGTCAATTTTAATGAACGCTGATGCTTACAACTTAGAGCTGGGGCATTTTCTTGTTTTGCCTATCCAAATCTTTGGAACAGGATTTTATAACAAGCCATAGCTTTCCCTACCTCATATTCTTACAAAGGAAAGAAATTATTTGAAAGTATCAGACAAAGGGTACCTCCATTTGTTTCTTATAAAAATTAAACTTGACATCAATATTTTAGTTAATCTGCACCAACTGCAAGGATTACATTAAAATTAAATACATTTTATTTCAATTCTGGTTTGTTTGTGGGTGAAGTATAAAAATTGTTCAAGCCCTGATCTACTTAGTAGTGACAACGCCGACTGTACTACAGGCCCATGACTTGATAACAGATGGACACATATGAACAAATTTATCATGATCATCAATATTCATCTTAACTATGGCGTCAACGGCTCCAGCTGGAACCACTGCACTATTACACTTGTTATCACATTGTTTGGTTATAGTGTTTTTGTCGAGCTTGCGCCGCGAGGCTCTACATAAAGCTTGATTTCAACAGATTTTTTTAGTTAGATTCACTTTCTTGAATTCAATTGTCTTTTTTAAGTTTTATTAAAAAAATTGGACTCAAATCGTATCGCAAGAATTAAAAACACATGATTATTCGCTGCAATGTAAGTACATTTTTGTACTAAAAAACGTTTGACTCAAAAATTAAATTTACCTATACAAGTGGATCCACTTTCTCAAATAAGGAGAACCAACATTTTTGGTTCACTTTTTCAAGTTTCTCGTGATTAAAAATAGCCAGTATATTTATAAGGAATGATTTTTTAAAACTAAAACATTGTTTCATGAGCAGGCTATATTAAAAAATATCAGTTTTTAAAGATATTTATAAACAGGGTGTCAAAGTTTTTTCCTCCAAGAAATAAAACCAAAACTGCATCATAGCAAAGGTTGCTAAAAATGTACGAAAAATTCAGGTAAAAGTTCATTTTATTCTTGAATTCAGGTTTTGGCAACATCTAGAAAAAAAATATTTATAATTTTTTTAAAACTTGTATCTTGGGCTATCAAGTTTAATTTGAGAGTTGTGAATTTAATTCTTTGTAAATATTTTAGATAAAGAATCTTTGACGCAAAAGTGTTAAAACTTACGCACACGCACGGACTTCCAACACATCAGAAACTCCAGTCAAATCACTGTTCATCTACTTAAGTCGGCAATGATCAAACTGAAAACAGTACTGTAGTTTTTGATTCAAATAAAATGTGCATTGTTTTTAAAAAAAAATCTAGAAGAGAACTTATTTCATTATATTACAACTTTTAGCGAAGTATTTTTTAGCAAATATCTATAAAATAATTTCAAATGTTGTCATTTCTCATAAAGACTGAATAAAATTTGAATGTCTTTGCTAGCTACTTTTCAGTTAAATTTATCAGTTATTTAAAACCTTTGCTGATTTGGGATTTATAAAATCATTTCTTTGTAAATGCTCTTGATCAATATAATTTGATATTCAATTTCAAGCTAACAACTTTTTTATAAATACATTATTAAATATATTATCAAAATATATATGTAGCCTAGAATCTTATGATCGATATATGCTGTAGGATGACATAGCCTACATTATTTAATCATTCAAAGTTCTTAGCATTTTTCTTTACCTAAATGTTAAAACAAAAACAATTCTTTATCAATGTGATACGATTTTCGTTGTCAACGTTGAAGATAAATCAGAATGTGTTATTTTGGTTTGATTTATGTATCAATGGATTGGAAATAAAGTATACCTAAATCATCTCTAAGGTGATTTTTGATTAAATGTTTTCTCACTTTGTAACATTTTTGATTGTAGATAAAACTAAATATTTTTTTTGAGTTTCTGAATGATGGTAGCAAGACATTTGAACCGTTCGGTTCGTAGATTACTAGTTTTGACTCTGAGTAATCATTCATATGTAAGAATATTTTTCTTACACGCGAGACATTGGTGACATTTGGTTTCATATATTGATTTAAATTATGCATACATAAATATATTGGAAATGAATTGTGTATATAAATATTTCCTAGTGTTAAGTTTTGGTTGAATGACGTTTCCCTACTTTTAACACACTTTTCGTTGGGTAGCATATGGTTACAGCAATTTTTGTATTTATTATAAAATGTTACTGAATGGTCCGGGAAACGTCTTAATGTTTTGGTTCGTACATTACTAGTTATGAACATTGCTTAAAAAGCAAGCCCAGATGCTGAACATCAACAAGTGTTGTAAATAAAAATTCGTTTTTATCAAGTGTGCGCTTAGACAAAAACTTATATTTTATTTAATACATTTGTTGACGTTTTTATTTTAATTTTATTACATTGTTACTTTGTTATGAAGTTGAAACTTTTTGACACCATATTTTTCATATGGGAACTAAAATGTTTTTGTTGAACAATTTGTTAGTTTAACTTGTGCCCAGTGCGCATAAATTGATTGAATTGTAGCCGGCCTTTTCAATAATACTTTCTTTATAGTGCTTGCAGAGCGTGCGTAGCGAAGCTCTACAGTCTACAACGAGTAGCATTGTTTTAAACAATAACCAATATTTTAGTATCTAAGTTTTTGGATTTTATTTTATATAAAGTTGATTAATGTTTTAATATTAATTTGTTCTTATTATCTGATTTTATTTTATCTATATTTTAAACTTGAAAAAAATAAACTTTACATTCTTAGGCTTAATTTATGCACCAATATGTTGGAAATGTCTCCTGAAAATAGTTTAAGGTACCTTTTCATTAAATATCACTTTCCCACTTTTTAAAAACGGGAAATTTTGAGTTTTAAAGCTACTTAGTTGCGAGACATTTGATTAATTTGACTCCTGGATATTGGTGTTTCAAAATTAGTTTGTTTGAATAAATTAAAACAAATTTGCGACTACAAAAATTTTCAAACTATGGATACTTGCATAATGAATTATGATTTTGAATCTTGGTTGATTGAAAATAAATGTAAATTAAAATCAAGGTTTCGTTGAAATTGTTTGGTCTTTCATTAAAAATGTTGATGTTTGTATAAATTATAGGCTTGACGTTTAAATTGTTTTTGTAATGGAAATGAAAGAAATATTCTGTTCAAATCTTAATTATATATACTGTATTATATGTATGTGTGTATGTATGTATGTATATATATGTATATATGTATATATATGTATGTATATGCACATTTATACAGGTTAGATGCAATTTTGCGAAAAATTTCAATTAAAAATACAAAATATAAACTGCACAACATTGTTGCCAAAGTCATGTTAGTTATTGACACTCCGATTTTATTTATTTCAATCTCTATTTCCATTTTCATTGATAAATTATTGATTAAGATAGGCTAATAAATATTTTTAATATATCTAGTGTTACTTTAATGGGGTAAATAATAATTCGTCGAATATATTACAAATTTTATTGAACAAACGTAACTTTTTGACGAGTTCGTCCCTATGAAATAAACAGTTCGGATATTTAGGTTAATTACGATTTCTTAGGTTTTTAATGAATCAAATTTGTTTACAAAGAAGACTGATGTTGTTTGTAGCTGTCGGGTTGTCTTTCAATTCTATTTGATTCTATCCATCGAAGGGTGACATAATAAATTAAACTTTCATATTTGTTTCCAATAAACCTACAAGCGTTTGTGTTGAATCTTATGAAATAGAACACAATTAGTAAGATGCTAAACCTAAAATGTGCTAAATAATATAAATTTTTATTTTTTTAAATAATTTTCGAAACTTTTCTAATTCAATGAACATTAACTTTCTACAAGAAAGGACAGTTCTGGCTTGACGATTAGAAAAATAGGATCCTTCCTCAAAGAAAGGATGTCATTAGGAACTAACACGGGACGTTTCCTGTTCCACTTCGCAAGCAATAAATAATGAAAAGGAGTTGTTACTCAGGAGTACCTTTTTATGGTTTAAATCTAGTTTTAATGTGTTATTCTATGGAAACAGAATCGCTTCACTGTCAGGTGCCACAATTGTCTTTGTGGTTTGGTAGATTGGACTACAAATACATTTAGGTGTAGCCAACGTTATTTATAATAGTCTGTAAAGCTTGTCAAGCAGTGAAATGAAATTGGAAACTTGCGTGTTGCCATTCTTGCGTCCATGTATATGGCATGAACCGTACCAAATTTGGTCAAATGTTTGTTGAATGAAAATTGTTTATTATGAGTTTATTTATAAATGTTACATGTTTTTTTTTTAAATCAATCTAGCACTATTTTTTTCCGAAACTCTAGGAAGGAATATATTAAGATCACTTAAAAGATTACAACTACCAAGCTACTGTTTATCTTCTTCTGAACTTGACAAAGTGTTTGGACAGTCTTGCAAAATAAATTGATCTTTTGGGTGGTTGTTTTTCTTTGAAATGTCGCTTCATGGTGTCACGGTTTGCTTAACCTTAGACAACACCTGCTCGATTCGGTCCATTTCATACTTTTCAAATACTTTTTATCATTTTATTTTCCACATTTCAACTCCAGTGACATTTCAGCCGACAATTGAAATCCTTTATTATTTATTTATTTATTTGTTTTATACATTGTATAATTATAACTTTATTTCCAAAATTGAAATCCTGCCATAACATTACATAGATAATATTTACTAATATAAAATTAAATGAGGTTTGTTTAAATGTGATGTTGATAAATAGAGTTGATGTTAATTGTCATTTGCACAATAAAAAATTTGTTCAACTTTAATTTAAATTTTAAATATTTAGAAAAAAAAATATCTAATCGTTCATGATAATTTTTATTTCCAATCGAACGAACTAAGAGAAAATATAGAATCTTATTAAATTAAATACATTTTATTGTAAGTTTTATTATTTTTAGTTATTTTATGACTAACTAAACTAGTTTATTCAACACTAAAACTGAATAATGGAGGTTTTAGTATTAGTTAAATAGGTCAATGTAAGTGGGCTTTAAATCCCTTTAAGCTATTCCCAATTTCGTCGTTTGTTCCTTTAAAGTTTTCTTTAATTAGGAGCAATTTTTTGTTCACCTGCCGAGGAAGGGAAGCGAGAAATGCTCCGGTGTTTCCGCTGAGAGCAATCGACCATTTGGTTCGTCAGCGAAAAATAAAAATGTTTAATTAACTTTTTTGTTTCATTTTGGTTTGTTTATACAATAGGCGAATATAGAAATAATTTGTTCTAATTTGTAATGCAATGTAATATAATATAACTAAAATGTAAAAGATTTTTAATGAAAAAGTTTCTATTTACATCTGCGAATCATTTTTAGGTTAGTGCAAACAAAAATTGAATAAATTAAAAAAATATGATCACCGTAAGACCTTAGACTTAATTTTACATTTAGGTACAATTTACTTTTTTTTATACACTAGGCCTACTAATAGTAAATTTGTACAACATATATAGGCACAAACTAAATAAATTTTCTTTAATTTAGAGATTAAAGAAATCCATTTGAAAAGCTGACTCGTCAAATAAATGCCATTGTTTCCTATGATTGAGAAATGTTCAAGTCTTATAAAAATTAGGCCTATCGCAAAATCCAAATACTTCGATTTACAATGAAACTAAAAATACCCTTTTGTAAATTAGTCTTATTTTGGTAGATAAACCATTTAGTTCTAGATTTACACAACCTTGTGAAATTAGAAATAGTTACTTTAACAGTTGCTTTAAAAAAAATTCATGATCACTTTTACTATATTTCTAAAACTAATTATTTCTCCCAACTCTTGAACAAGCTTGAACAGTTTAGTGTATTTTTAGGCTACAGAACTTTGTATCCTCCCCCCTCTTTCAACCCCCTTCCACCCACACCCAACTGAAATGCCAATGAGTAACATTGTATTGATCCAGTTGCCGAATGATTTAAAAAACAGGAGCTGGATAAATCTTTCATAAATGATTGTCTTTGACATTAACAATTACAATGAACAATGCTTCCGTTTTCAGAGACTAGATTTTTAATGCTAACCCTCAACATCGCGTCGGTGATTGTTGCAATAAGGACTAAACTATGTTGAAATTAGCTTTGACAAGAACCTTATTGCATGTGGCGAAGTCTTATTTTTGTATATCATTTGTTTTATAATTTACTAACCCATTCATTTAATTTAAACCTTTCTTAATTGAAATATGATTTTTAATGCATACAGTAGAGTAAACACAAATGCTATTAATAGTAAATGAACCAACGTTTGGTGCTTACAGATTATTCTATTGATTAGGACCGGTTATTGAGTAGTTTCACTGATTCATAATTTATTTGCGGGAACTTTGTTCAAATTACTCTTAATTTGTTTGAATAATTATTTAATAAATTATTAATGTTTTTTATTTTTATTTTGATGCACTTTGTTCTTATTCAATGTATCGTTTCAGAAATTTATCACGTTTTCATTATTTTTTAAAACCGTTGTAAATAATTACTACAAATTTTGTTAAAGTGTTCAGACAATGAATCCGTAACTCTTAACTAGTTCACATCATTGAGGAAAAGTTCACTTTAAATCATGAAATTTAATGTTTTTTCTTCACCTTTGTTTCTCACTTCCTGCAAGTCATCTTTTCTTCTTTTGAGATTGAATTAACTTTTTTTGCTTCATTCGTGATTGTTTTTCCTTTTTTAATCTGAAAAGTTTTAGCCGCTGATGTATCGCTGCAAGAAATCATTCGAACCTGAAACTTTAAGTTTAACTTATTTACAAAATATTAAATTTTATTTGCAATTCTATACCATCAAAAAGTACTGTACCAACAACCCTAATCTATTGATTTATTGTTTATTATTTCTTTCAAAAAAGTCTAGACCTAAAGCTCTTCCAAAAAAAGTACACACTCGTGTAAAATTAATTTCCACTCTACCAACAACCAACATACATGTTCATAACAAGACCGTCTGAATATATTAGATTTCATCAATGAAACCAACTGTGGTGCGTGCGTGTGTACGTGCATCGATATAAGGAAGCCTCATGGAGCGTGCGTGGAAACAGAAACCTTCCTGTGTCTGGAGTGCGTTGGTAGTCTCCATCGAAGCTCCTGAAAAAGTGTTGGCTCTCATATCAGCTCGAAGGCTTTTGTGGAAATTTACTGACGACAGTGACTTGAATTGACATTTGGGTTCTAACTCGATAAATTATTCATTATTATTAATTCATGTAAAATATTTTTAATTTTTAATTTGTATATTTATAAAATTAGATTAAATTTGTTTTTTTTTTGTTGTTGCACTGTTAATATATTTTAATTATTTGCTAAATAGTAATCACCTTTCATATAGATATTCACATATATTTTTTTAAATTAACATTCATATTTCTCAGTTTCATTAGTTTTTATGTTTCTTAACATTATTATAAATAATAAAAATTCATATAATTTCCAAAAAATTTTATCACTTTAAAATAAACATCAATTTTGAGCTGTCATAGTTTTCTATTAAACATATGCTTAGAAACAAATTGAACTATAGACCATAAGGTACTATTATTAGTGGTATTTATTAAAATAAAGTTTTCTTAAATAAAATAATTCTATACAGAAATAAATTTAAAAGAACTGGAAAAGTAACTACAGTTTTATTTATACAAAAGTCTTAACATGGCAACTTATGCGACATATCACCACGTGGAACTGGACAGAATCGGACTGGGGAAGAGAAGGTGAGATTAAAGATATCAAAGGAAGCTAAATTGAAAATATTAAATCCAGCTAATTAAAATAAAATTAAGAATTATTAAATTGTAAAATAGATTTAAATCTTAAACTTCTTTAAACTAGGTTTTGTTGATTTGTTTTTAGCTAAGCAGAACTTGTGCTATAAAATGTGTATTTCTGTATTTAATTTGAAGTTAATTGTATGTTTAATTGTTATGTAGAGTCGGAAGTTACTTTTCAATTTCAGTTATTTCCTATGCATCATTTTAAGGCCCTTATAACTCTTAATACATTACATACATTTGCAATGGTAATCTACTTTATATTTATATGTTTTTTTAAATAATTGCTTTACTTTTTTCTGCCAATACTAAAATTCTTATCAATTTCTACAGTAGTTGAATCTTCCTCAGTTTTTGCTATTTTAAAGCAAAGTTGTGGATTTGTGATTTGCTAAGACTAAAAAATAGTTGCATTCATTACCGTCTCCTTTTTTCTGGTTTTGTTAAGATTTTATTCAATGTAAGTTGAACAAAGGTATTTAATCACACGTGTATTCTGTTAACCTTTTATACTTGACTTTGATTTAATAAGAAACTAAACTTTTATTATTCAAATTATTTTCCCTCATTTCATAAGCTATTTTCAACTAGAAAAGTGATTTCAATTTAGAATTACAAAATACAAATCTAAAGTAAAAAATGTTAATTGTTAGTATTGAGTTTTTAAATTGTTGTTGTACATTTCATTAAAATTATGTTTGGGAAAAACAAACTTCAATAACTGACCTGATTGGGGGTTATTGTTGTTGTTGAGATGGTGGATGATTTTTATTTTAAGGTCTAGAGAAAGATTCATCCAGAAGGACTACCTCTTTTTGCCCAAAATAATTTTTTAAATAATAGACAATCTATGAATTTTTACACTTAGACTATTAACCCTTTTTTTAGAGATAGTTTTATTGGAAACCAACGAAAGAAAAGTGTTAATATAATATAAAATTTTATTCAATAATGAAACTAACTTATACTTTTTAAATTTAATGAAGAAAAATAAAGTGAAAAGTTGCTTTTATTAATTACAAATATTCTGATAAATTAAATTAAATTGTTGCGTGAAGTGGTAACAATTCTATTTGAACCATGATCAGGTTTTGATGTAACCCTTTCACTGAAATCGCCGGACTAACTTTTATGTCCAAGATATAGTCAAAATTGACACCTTCAACGGTGCACTTTTTTTGTTAATTCCATCAAAAAATGTGCTGTTCAAATAAAGTTCTCCAACTTTTCCATTCCCTGAAGGACTTTGACTTGTGGCTCTAAAATCCTTCATATTTATGCCTGCAAAATTATGAACAAAAATTATGTTAAAATTACCTCCTTACAATATCTTAATGTTATTATTTTCAGCCATTCATTTCTCAGTTAAAAGGTTTACAAATTAATAATTACATGTTTGGTACGCATGCCTGTATGCTTTATGAATGTGTACACTTAATGATATATTTATTTAACTGGAGGTTATTTTATACGTTCAATGTTTAATTATATACATTATATAATGCATAATGTATACATAGAGGATACATTTATTAAAGTATCCATCCTACGGATACTCTTATTACAATTGACATGCCCGTCGGCGTCTCGCGTTCACAATTTAGGTGATGGCAAATGTATTTTTTCTGTTTTTTCAATATTGAACAAAGTTTACAGATAAGGAGCTGAATTATGTTTCATAGCTCAAATTAACTTAGAAAGTGTTTCATTGTTTGTTTATAAATTTACAATTTTTTCTTGAATAATAATTTTGCTTAAAAATAAACAAGTTTCTATAGATTTTTCCCTAAAAATAATAATTCTAATGAACTTATAAAAAAGCGAAATATTTTAAAGAGGTGAAGACAAATGCTATTTTATTTGTATTGTCGAGCGAGTGAAACGAAGTTAAGACATAGGTGTTACTATTCCGTCGTCGTCGTCGTCCCGCGTCCTGCGTCGTCTGCGTCCGGACATTCAACAAAAGGTTCAAGTTTTTATTTTCTTAATA
>JARUHE010318676.1:0-11563 GCA_031471125.1 Archaeomysis grebnitzkii | reverse complement strand
TCTGGGAACACCAGATGCTGTTGGCAACAGTGCTCTTTGCCATTGTAGCTAATGTGCTGTATAATATTCTATAATAATAAAAAATCAAAGTATGTCCCGTAGAAGCCAACGTAAATTTTTAGTTTTGGTAAACCTTTGAATCAACAAGACAATACTTTAAAATGAAATATTCAATTTTGTTAATCAAACAATAACATTTGAAATAAAAATCTTAAATAATTTAATAAAGAAAAAATAATAAAAAGAAAAAGACAAATACATTGAAATCACAAATATTGTGAGTCTAATTATATAAATTATCTTGCAACTCTCGGTCCATAACTTGTCATTGAAAATTCTTGAGTTGAGTGTCTATTTTAATTTAATCTATGGTTAAACTATTACCAATATGGCTTTACAACTGAATACTTGCAAAAAACATTCAAACTTTAAGTATTAAATCAAACAAATTTAGATATTTAAAAGAACCGAACCAACATAATAATTTAAAACTGAATATCTGTTGCAAAATTTATTAGTTGAATTGCTATTTCTTAGGGAATACAAGTGAATTTTAAAGGTTTTAAAAACTAATTTCTCTTACATATGAATGGCAAAGCATAAGGAAGTGCATTATGTAATAGCACCAGACTAATTCATTCCATACGTCATTGGGGAACCAGTAGATTAATGTATTTAATTTGGCTTCTATATTCACCAGGATTGACGTTTAGTTTAAACTACGAAACACTATATCCTCCACATTAAACTTCAAATAGAAGAGCTTGTAACTCGGAGTAATTTTAAATAGGAGAGCGGAAATTTTTTTTGTTTGCAACTCTTCAAACAAAAAAATAGCCCTTGTTTGCATGCAACATTGTTTTTTTGAAGCTTGACAAAAAATAAAAATATTATATTATTAATTTTAATGATTAACAACTTTTTAATATGAAAATCATAGCGAAATATCAAACCAAATTGTGAGTTGGATTGAGGATGGAAAAAGAGTAATAGCACCACAAATCTGTACAATGCATCCACAAGTTTGTGGATTTGTTGAGCAGGACAACACTAACTGAATTGACCACACGAAATCTACCAGTCTTTCAATTTAAAATTTTTAAACATCATTGTAAAAAGCAATTGTATTTGTTTTAGTTCAATTTCATCATGTAAGGAATATATCATAATTAAGACCAAAACATTCAGAAATATAGTGAATAAATATATGGTTTTGGTTAGAAAAATTGACTTTAATTAGAACAAAAAAATAATTAAGTATTTAAAAAATTGCCCAAGAAAATATAAAGAGGCATTAATACAATAATTTTAATTAAAATAAAAGTATCATGCTTCAATAAAAGACTCCATTATTTGAAGTTATAAATAACATTTGTGAAAATAATCAACCCTACTTTCTACTACAGAGCACTATGTTTTTGGCTACAACAAATTTCATCAATTAACATTGGTTGTTGTCTTGGGATCATTGAACACCCATCTGCGAGTTAACTTCCCAGTCATGATATAACAGTTAAATGTACGAAGCTTACCACAGCTTGGAAGAAGCCCCATATGTTGCTGCATATCCATAGTGTACAATTTAAAGACCATGTGAAACATTGAAGAAGTATTCGTTAAATGGTGTTGGCAATTATGAATTGAAACTTTTCAGCCTGAATTTTTTCTGATTAATTTGAGTTCAAAAAACATTGAGACTTTGGATTTTAGACTATCACCAGATTTGAAGGTTAGGTAGAGCAAAAGATCAAACTTTAACGACCATTAAATGTATAGTCGTTGTCTGTAGGAATGTAAACACACAAACATCAAGTCCTTTCGAGGGCAGAGCCGCTCTGCATACCATCTGGACACCTTATGGCTCTTCCTCAGAGGAGTGGACAAATATTAGGAAAATATTTAATTCAACTGACAACAGTGTAATTTAGTCAAATCATAGTTTATAAATACTCAATAACATTCTCTGCTTAACTAAAGATATAGATGAGCAGCCCTATTACTATTATCACAATATAGAATATAATAGAAGCTAAAATCAGGAATTAGAATATATATTTTACAAGTCTGTGATCTTAGAGAATTAAGATTTAAACTAAAATAATAACATTTTCAACATCTACTTGCAATTTATCAACAAGTGAGAATATCAATCAAGGAAAAATCTGTCAAAACTATTCACTGTATTATCTATGATATGGATAAATAATACTCAGGTACAGTACACATCAATAATGGAATAACTTACTTTCTATTATATAATGCCACTAAATGATAATTAGCCACAGCAAATGTATGAAGTTTAAAAGAATGATGAGATGCGAAAATTCAACATTTATCGTACAAGCATAACATTTAGAGATCTGTTTTGAAAAAGGACTTCCAAACTATTGGAGAATATCTCCCTGTTTATTTTTATGATGCTCTTAAAGCCAAGAATATACATTTTTTAACACTTTCTTTTGAATATTATGCATAGATTATTCTTTCTATATAAATATTTTTACTTTTCAAACACACTGTACACACACGTATATATATACAAACACAAAATGAAATATGCAGGAACTTTACAAAACAAAGAATTACCTTCATCAAATTTCAACAGAAATAACAGCACCAAAAAATTTATAAATCTAACGGTCACAATATATCTGGGGAGCAATTCCTGGACGTACTTCTAGTGACTCTCTGTGCATGGGCAACCTGTCGTGTTCTGATAGTTCTAGTTCGTTTCAAAGTGATTGGCGGTACAGTTCTTTTAGTGGAAACACTACCACCACTACATCTACTGTCCTCTGTAATAAAATCAATCAATTAGTTTATCTTGCTAGGTATAAAGAAAATGTACAATGTTTGGCTTGCTCCAAGGCCTGACAAACAAGATTACATTAAATTAGTTGGAGCTTTCACCATAAATGGACGAGACTATACATTAAATCACTGGGACAGTCCTAAATTTATTACTAAAATTATTTTTTTTAACTTTTTACTTTTAGAGAAAACAATACCAATTACTTCAAATTTGAACTATTTTAGTTCCTTTTTAAATATTTTTTGTTGCTTAAATTTACACTTATTAAACATCATTGCTCAAAAATACCTTTATTTGTATCAGCTTAGGAAATAAATGCCTCTGTGTATGTTGGATATATTTATTTTCTTCAGGTTAAAAGTAGATTATTTTGTAAAATTTTATTATAATATTGGTTCTTTGTCTTTTTAAGAACACCATTAACTTATTAGGACAATTTCATATTTGAAGCATCAACCAATATAAACACCAGAGGTAGACAAACTAGTTCGGGATTATTTAATAAATATATATGCATATTTTAGAACAACCTATTCATTCGGGGAAGGGGTTTTGTCAATAGTAATTGATCCGAATTATGTTCCTTGTTTGTACAGCAGTCGATTACAATTGGTATGGGTAAAGTACAATAAGATATTTCTATTGACTGAACCAAAAAATTTAAGAGTTTAAATGATGGATGAGCAGGTACAAAAACCGACTAAAGATTAATGCTGCATTTATCATCAATTCGCATCGGCTCTAATGATATTTCAGTGGCATTTGAACCTATCTGTATTCCCTTAAAATCTTGTTTGCCATATGTCGGCAGGGAACACATCATTTGATGTGGTTAGTAGATCAAGGTTTACATATAAAGCAGGGCAAAGATTGGTTAAGTTCTTTAAGATCAAATAATGACTTCGGTTTTTAATTTTTTATGCTCGACAGTGACAAATTCGTCACCTAGAAAATATTGGTTTATAGCGAGATTAATTACATTTGTGGAGTCTAGCAACCTAGTGTGACGATTATGGCACAGGTCCTGTTTGTGTTTAGGCAATATAGAAAAATAAAATTTATATAACATATACTAACTCTTTACCAATTAATAGACAAAATAAAAGTAAAAATATTTGTTTTCACTTTTAAAAATGAACATGTTTCTTGCGATGCAACCCACCGGTGGGTCATGGCTTGCCTTTCCTTACTGAAATATGACCCACCGGTGCCCGCGCATCTGGCAATCACAAGAAACATGTTAATTCAAGGCATATAGGGTTAAGTTAGTTTGTGGTGATTTGGAAACTTGTTAAGAAATGTTTAATATTATAATTTTTAAAAAATTTATAAGAAATGTTTTGATGGTGTTGTGAGAACGAATATCTCCTTCGGGCAAACATAAAATGCATAAAGGCCACAACAGCTATTTAGGATTGATTCCACTGCAGACCAAATATTTATATATTGTACTTGACATATGGATAATTCAAACTTACTTGTGGAAAATTTTTTGCTCCTAGTGCACGTTGTGCTCTGCCAATAACTACACGAGGACATCATTGAATCATCACTATCGTACGAGTCCGAATCGTCACTCTTTGCACTCTGTTTGAAGGACGCTGAAGACGACGAGGAGGAATATCCCTCGGAGTCTGATTGAGATGCAGATCTCTCTTTCTTGCCTCGCATCACAATCTCCATCTCTGGCGTAAGATCCGTGGGTGCTTCATCGTACGATGGGTATGATTTAAGTATTGTACAGTGTCTGGAAGGGAAAAAAAAATCAAATTCTATAGCACGGATAAAAAGGTTACAGGTTACAAGTTCAGACTTTATCAAAACTTCAAGACCCTTATTTTTTTAAATTTATAGCTTTATTTATACAAGCAATCTTCTGTATATATTGGTGTAAATATTATTTATCTACATACTTCAATGGATAAAATCACATAAATTTAGTAATATATTTTATTTTAATGGAAAAACCGAAACAATTTCAACAATGATGAACATTAGTTTATGATTCTGTGGGCATTAATATGAAGAAAGTCTTCAACATCCAGACCACATGAACAATGGAATCTTATCCATAGGGATGGTACAGTCGTTGCAGTGTTTTGAGGAATGAACCCTGGATGGCTGAGGGCAGTAGTTGAAAATTTCTTTCACATCAACAAACACAAAATCATTAAAAATCATTTAGCATTAGCTCTTATTTCAAATAAAAGACCAATCCTCTACTTTTAAACAATTTTTTTATTGGGAACAAAAAACTGAAAAATAAGACAAAAATTAAAAATGTTTTATTACTTGTTATGATGGTGTTTCTTGAAACATACAGCAGGTGATATAGTTTTCTCTCTTCGTTTTGCTAGTAAGGCTAGCATTTGTGGAGTAGGATTATCTAAGGAAGTATCTTTCTTTTTAACAACTACATTCAACTGATTTAGCATTTGTCTACGAGCCAACATTTTTTTATTTTCTTGTTCAATTAGTAAATCTTCTGGATCGATGTTGCACTCTATCTGACTTGGTTTGCTCAGACTAATGCCAATATCGGAAACCCTATGACATCGCCTTGTGTTGATTCTGTTGAAGCAAGACAAATTTTTTTAAAAACAAGTTAATCAGTTAGATCAATTTTTTCCCTGACATTTTCCATTTTATATCAACAAAAATGCAATTAATTTATTGATTGAACAATCACTGTACCTGTTTATTATATTTCTAGGCATACACGGAGACATCATGGTTGAACGCCTTTGCTTGGCAGGATTTAGCTCGGCAATGTTCTCCTCTTCCTCCGACCTTCGTTTAGTGCCTCTCTGTGAAGAAAATTATTCCATTGAAAAGTTAGCCAATAGTTATGCAAAAAATTATTCCATTGAAAAGTTAGTTAATAGTTATGCAAAAAATGATTCCATTGAAAAGTTAGGCAGTAGTTATGCAAAAAATTATTGCATTGAAAAGTTAGCCAATAGTTATGCAGATATTTATTTCAAAGTTGATAAAGATTTTTACATTTATGTATTGACTTTACATGTAATGTATCAAACTAACCTTCCGTCCAGGTTTGTTTTTGGATTTTCTGACAGGTGCTTTAGGAGTGGCAGGTGAAAATATTAAAGAGTTTGTCTCAACTTTATGGCCTTTTGCTTTCAATCCTTCTCTCAAGATCGTTCGGCATCGTTCATAGTCGGGAGTGTCATCAAAGGTCAAGTTTGCCACATACTCTAAAAATGGTTCTAATCCTGAAATTAAATTAAATAGGTTAACAAATATTTCATAAACAACAAATTGTATTCAACATAAAATTATGTTGGTAACTTGATATCTTGAATAACCATTAGTGTCGGGATATTTTCCAAATACAATGTATTATCACCCAAAAATAAAAGCACTTGTCAACTGTCAAAACAATAGGTGATAATGGACATACCTGGAGGTATAGAGTCTGGCTCTGGAAAGCACCTGTTTAAAAATTTATCAACCTTATCCATGAAACCTCTCTTCTGAGTGGCAACATAATTGTAGTCTTGAAGGTTATCTTCCCAAGGAAGACGAGAGCAAAGCCATTGGACAAGATTGTAACCCAGAATTTCCAAGTCTCCTCTTCTAGAATGTGCTGAAAGCAAGAAGATTATCAAAAAATATGAAAGTGATAAAGTTATCAAAAAAATAGGAAAAAAAAAACTTGTTTAAAATATATTCATGGTGAAAAACACACCTCCTATATGAGCATCTCTTGATGTGAATTCCATAGTGCCATCATGGGCCTTCCTCAGGTCGTAGTTGTATTCTTTGTGTATGCCCTCGTTGGCATAACGACACGCAAGGCCATAATCCACCAGGTAGACCTGCTTCTCAGTGCCAGGTTTGAAGCCGACCAGAAGATTCGATGCTTTGATGTCTGCATGGATGTATTCCTTGCTGTGAATGTATTCCAATACATCCAACTGAAATTAATCAGAACAAATTTATTATTTTGCAGATCTTAATGTATAACAAAATGTAATTAAAAACTTATTTCATTCTCATTAAAACTAAATTCATACACAATTCGCACTAGATTGACTGTTAACCAGTCGCAAGTGACGTTATTAACAAAAAATTCTTAAACTTTTTAACTTTTAATGATTCGTCAATAAAACTAAGCACTTGAGTTCATAAAGTGAATACAAATAATAATGAATATAAACTATTCTACAACTTACAATTTGTATACCAACATGATAAACAGTTTTTATCGACATTTTCTTGTCATGTTGGTCCAAAATCTTTTGGAGATCGGAGCCATAACGTTCTAGAACAACAAATCTGTATTTATGATCGTTATAGAAGTGAGAACCGGCTCCAAGAAACTTCGGCATTCCAAAGGTTTTCAAGTTTTTCTTTTTCTTCCAGGCCTCAACCTGTTCAGGTCTGCCTATCCTCATGTAGCAGTGCATCTCTGTGAACAGAGGACCATTGCTGTGTGGTTCTATCTTCACAACAAACTCGGCTTTGTTGTTCACTGCTTTGTTTAGATTATTCGATGCTAAATAGATTTCTCCAAAACCACCTTGACCTAAAAAGATAATTATACATTTTATATTGCAATATTTATCTATAATCATACATTTATAAAAGTTAAAAAGATAACAATGTTCAAAAGTGAAAATATGCTCACCAATACTTCGTCCCAGCCTCCACTTATTTTTCCTCATATCAATTAGTATTTCGCCAGCAGCAAGAGGATCAGGCAGCCTTAAACCATTCAATGCTACTTTTTTATCTTGGGGCTCTTCCGCTTCGGGTTGTTTTGCCCTACGAGGCATTTTGATGGAAATTTCAGTGTAGTAACTTCCAGTGCCAACTATTAATTTATTTATCGTTTTCTTTCTGGAATTACATTTATTTGAAATTAACAACAGAATCAAATTAAAAATATCCATCACATTCATTTATTTAACAACATCAATCAAAACACATTCAAATGAAAAAATGATCAATCAAAGATGATTTGAAAAGTTGGAATTTTTTATATTAAATTAAGCACAATTAAGTATCAAACCAGAGGACTGCGGTCATCAATGTCTCGTATGTACAAAAAACAAAATTTTTCACATATAAAAAATTTCCCTGGCCAAATAAGCTCAATTAATTCAAAATCTCATTGAATTCTTTCAAACAAAAAAAAGCTAATGGTTCAATTTTCAGAAAAAATATTTGAGGATGTTTTTGAAATTGAATACATATGTCGTTCATTTATAAACAAGAATGAATGAATCCTACGCATTCAAATCTGTGTGTATGTTAAACGGGTTTCTAAAACGTTCAATTTTTTAATACAGTTCTATATATTATTACATTAACACTTCTCTTCTATTTGTTTATAATAAAAATATCCCTAAACCTTCAACCTGGTTAATCATGAATTTGATGATAAAAACTCCTAAAATGTCTATTATTTAAACAAGTATATATTTTAGGTAAAAATTTCCTTCAGGCATTCTACCTTAGAACATCCTGTTATTCATTTGTTTTAAATAAAATTCTCGGTTAACCATGAATTAAAAGTTTTTTTTATAAAATGTGTTTCAATAAGTAAATATTAATGGTTAAGGTAAAAATCTTTAGTGATACCAGTGTAGAATGTTATGTTCTTTATTTTCATTTAAATAAACTTTTCTGTAAAACCAATATTTTTTATTATTTTGAAAAAAATGCAAAACTTTGGTATAGTCCACAAATCATCCACGATCCCAATAGCAACAGCAACAAACCAATCAGAGGTCATGTATAGAAGATGGTTTTTCAAACACAGCTTAATAATAATGGCAATCTTTCAGTAACTAGATACCAATGTAAAATATGGGTAAAAAATAAACTTGGCCACTTAGTACCTAGCAAATATATCTCCCCCTACGTATTAAGTTAGGTACTGGACATACTTTTTACCATGTTATCTCTCTTAAATTCAACACTTTAGATTGTCTTTTCTTCTAATTTAGTGTACTATATCTTAAATGTTTGTTATTTTATACCTTTAACCGTGTTTTCTTTTAATTTAGTGTACTTTCTTGAAACTTGTTATGTGATTTAACACTTTCAACCGTATTCTTATAATTTACATTACGGTTACTTCCTTCTCACGTTTATAAAACCTAGTGTAAGTTGTAACAAAACATAAATAAACCTATGGTTGCTTATTTCTAACATACATAAAACCTAAATAGGTATATGGTTCTTCCTTCTCACATATATAAAACCTAGTTTAATAAAACATAAGTAGACCTATGTTTAACCCCTTCTCATGTTTATAAAACCTAGTTTAATAGGCCTTTGTCCACTTCCTTCTGTATTTTTTTCTAATTTAGTGTACTCTTACAAATTCTATGTTTTTTATTACATTTAACTGTGTATTCTTCAAATTTGTAGTATTTTCTCTCAACTTTTTATTTGATTCAACACTTTTGAACCTGACCTGACCTAGCTTAGGTTGAACATATTAAATAACATAAAAATTTAAGAAAAAATATACATTTAAATGTATGTAGTAAATAACATCCAAAATTTAAAAGTGTACACTAAATTAGAAGAAAACCCGGTTAAAAATCTTTAAATAACAATCACGAATAAATGCTATGCATTCAAAGTTGAGTTAGTGTGTTGAAATGTTTCTACAATTGTGTAATAGTTGAATGCATAACAGGGTGTCATAAACTGTCATTTTTGGGTGTGGACTCACACAACCCAAATTTCTTAGAAACTCACTTCATTCTTGTTTAAAGAAATACTTCAAAATTTTTAATTAATATAATAAAAAAAACTCGTATTCTCCACCAAAACAACCATCTAAGCACATCATTCAGTTTAAACTGCTGATGGGCACAGACAGTGGGACACACTAGTTCTGGCATAAGTTGTGTGTTTAAATCAGAAATGGCTATGACGTCATAATTGTCAAAATTTTCCATCTTAGATGACCTGCAATCTCACATGGTTATAATTCAATAAATATTTCTTTTATGAAAAAATGATTCCTAGTAATGTTGGTTAAATGGTCATTAAAAACAGCTTTTGTTCAATAAAATTTTCTGTAACTCTTTAAATGAAAAACTTCAAACTTTTGCTTAAATTTTTTCAGAGTCCAAAAACTCTGTTTTTGACTATAACTTTTTCAAAAAAATTATTCCTGGCAATTTTGATTGGATGGTCATAATAAACAACTTTTTCAATAAAATTTTTTGTAACTCTTCAAATAAGCTTTAGCTCAAAAATTTTTAAGAGTTAAAAATTGAGGGTTTTTTGGCTATAACTCTGTAAATGTTAATTTTTGAAAAAAAATTATTTATAACAAAATTAGCTGGAAGGTTAAGACAAACCAATTTTGTTTATGAAAGTTCTCTGTAATTTTTAAAATAAAGTTGTTTAACACTAATTGATTTTCAGGTGCAGACAATGACAAACAGAAAAATAAAACCTATTTAGAGCTTTTACCTAAGGATAAGGAAAAATATTTAAATATAAATGTGATAATTTGAAAATTATAATGAAATACCTAATCATAATAATTAGTGCAAAGACAAGCCAAACGATTTAGCCTACTTGCAATGTAGTGAAATGTGAGATTACAGTTTCGTTTCTTTTTCTATTTTCTAGGTGAATAAATTTTGCAGGTGAAAGTTGAATCTAGCTGACAGTGCGCATTGCACGCTGTACGAAAACTGCAGAGCGAACACTCAATGGTGCATTTGAAAACTCTATAAAACTATTCTATAACACTGGCACTTTCAATTGATGCCCATATGTTTATATTTTGATTAATATAATTTAAGTAATAGCCAAAATAAGTAAATTGTCAAAGAATTATGTACAACCGACTGACATCAAATTTTCAAAAAAGACTGGCTATTCTTTGCTTCTCCACAAGCCAGTTTAGTTTTATTGTGACCCACCAGACCAAACCTAACCTCCTCAAATGGTTTTTCCTGGCCATTGCAGTTTTTTAACTCTAGACTGAACATGTTTCCAACTCCACAAATGTAAGAGAACTGCCAAAGTCAGCAAATAAAGGGGCATACCTCTGCGGAGTAATACATGGTACTATTAGATTGGCAGGAAATTTTAAATGTGATTTCAATTGCTATTCCATTATTATAATTTACCTTGCCGCTGATGTCAATACAGTTGAGGAACAGCCATTGCAGTTTTATAACTTTAGACCGGACATGTTTCCATCTCCACAAACGTAAGGGAACTGCATATTGCCGTGGAGTGATACATGGTAAGAGTTGGCGGGGAATTTTAAATATGGTTTTAGGCATCCGAAGTAAGCATTTCTATTTTCCTATTATTAAAAGTGAACCATAGATCTCCGCCACAAGTGTATTTAAAACTTTTTTTAAGGATAAAAAAACCGGACATTGTTAAAAAAAATTATTTTATTCTGTACATTTTTTGTTGTGCTCAATAAATGCCTTTTCAATTTGCATTTTAAGTAGCCTATGACCTATATCTTATTTGACTGAGAATTATATTGTAAATAGTGTTGGGACGATTAATCGGAATCGGCATCGGGAATCGGAAGAATCATGCTTTTTTTGGGAATCGGCATCGTAAGAATTGACTACAATTTCCTATTCTTTTATGCCGATTCTTTAATATTTATTACTGTTATTCGCCATAATATTGTGTAAAAGTCACAAAAATTGTGCAAACTATAATATATATTGTATCGTAACAGTTGGCAACAAATATAAACTCTTACAGAATATAATTTAATCG
>JARUHE010318665.1:0-11564 GCA_031471125.1 Archaeomysis grebnitzkii | reverse complement strand
AGTTTTCATTATTATTATATCTAAATTTTCATTATTAGTATATTCAATTTTTCATTATTATTATATCCAAGTTTTTATTATTATTATATCCAAGTTTTTATTATTATTATATCCAAATTTTTGTTGTTAGATTTATTGTTGCTGTTAGGAATTTGTGGACTTGTGGTTTTTTTTTTCAAAAGTAGGGTAAACATTTTTATTTGGTTTTACAGCAATACTTGTTGAATATAAATGAACGATATATACATTATGAATGTTCTATCTTAAATAAAACTTTCTGTAAAACTTGAATTCATTGAAATAACTTTGTTTTGTGCTGATTTTCAACTTATGATTTTTCCAAAGTAGACTGAATATTTTTAGTGAGTCTGTTATGAAATAACAGAAATGAGCTATTGTGATCGCCCTTTCGTAGTTCTGTAGGCGGCATATGCCGTGTACACTCTTCAATATTGATTTATACTTTTATTTGAAGCTTCACAACAAAGTTTGTTTAACAACAATTGCTTGTATGGGCATTCTGACCAATATGCCTATTCCTTTCGTATATTAAATACTTTCTGCTAAAATAGTTCTTTAAAGCACTTGAAGTAAAATTCAATGTAATGAACTTCTTTGATATTTTTGTGAGATCAATCTTTTTTATATTTTGTATATAGATGGACAATAGCACAAGTAACCTACATTCAAATACCATAGAGCTTACCTCACTTGTGCTATTGTCGATCCATATAGCTAAGTATGGTTCATGCATGATATGGCACTCATAAGGGTGGTAGTGACTTGGAATGAGATTATTTTTATATTTTTGAAAATACAGTAAAACTCCTGAAATGTAGAATAATAAAACATACAGTTCCTAAAACGTAAAATCATGAAACTGAGAAATCCTAAAACGTTGACATCTATTCTATGTATACCAAGAAAAAGTGACACAAAGGCAGGAGTAACGGTGTTAATACGGTATGCCTGAAATGGAGGTTCTTCCTATAACGTAGATAACACCTTAAACTACATTTCAGGAGTTTTACTATATATAAATATGAGGCCCTAAAAAAACAATCGAATCACAACCTAACCTGATTCCCATGTTAGATATTGCCAGAATTTCCTATCACTGGTAAACTGGAATAGAGTTAAACCTCGATCTAGCTGGAGAAAGATTTTAAAATATGTATATTTTTTTTTTTTATTGGTCTCAATGGACCAGGCTATAGGTGCAATGCACATTCACCGCCTGTTGCCAACAGCATCCGGTGTCCCCAGACGGTCACCGATCCAAGTACTAACCAGACCCAACGTTGCTTAACTTCGCTGATCATACGGAAAGCGGTGTTTCAACATGGCCAAGGCCGTTGACTTGTAATTTGATTAGATATGAATTCTTCATTTATAGATGACTGAATTTATGTAGTGAATTATGAATAAAAAAAAGTGTAGAAAGGAGCTCTCAAATTTTGTTTAATTTGTTTCAACGAATTTCATCATTGATTCAGGCCTTAACTTAATAAATTCATGTCTTAGATGGTGTTCTCAGGAGAGTTCACATTCCAATTATTTTTTGCTATTCTAAGAAAATATTTAACTTTTATTTTGAAAGGAACAGGTTATATATATTCATGACTTAATATGAATTTCCACAATGTAATAAGAAAGTTATCAAGATGAGGGAACACCTTTAAATGTCCACAGTAGGACAGACTATGAAAATGTTCTGTTCGATCAGACCAGGTGACAGATCACAAAAAAAAATTTTGAAAGAAAAATAGGATCAACACCTCTGTAACTTCTCATTAAAACCTGTGTTTGTATAGTCAAAAAAGTTGGTAAATTTATGTAATTCATGAATACAATTCTATATTTATAAGTTTTTTCAAACATTAAATGTTAATACTTCTCTTTTATAAACTATTTTCTAAGCTTTCGAATATAAATTTTGGTTAACCATAAATTTCATGAAAAAATAAAGTCCATAAACTTCAGAAATGTGTATCATTTGAAGTAATATTAAAAAAGTAACTAAAGCATTTAACTTTAAATCTCTGGTGCTTTCATTTATTTTATATAAACTATTCTCCAAACCTTCAAATAAATATCTCAGTTAACCATGAATATAATGATAAACTTAATTAATTAAATAGATATTTTAATAGTAATACCAATATAGAATGTTATGTTCTTTATTCTCATTTAAGCAAATTTTCTGTAAAATTATTTTTGAAAAAATGGTAAAAGTCTTAAAATCATCCCCTGTCCCAACATCACAAATCAGACATCATTTATGGAAGCTGGTCTTTCAGACATAGCTTCATTATATAATTCATTATGTGTTTCTGTTCTTTCAATCTTAGCAATTTTTTAAATGGGTAAAGAATTATTTGATCAACAAATCGTATAAAACTTATGCAAAAAGAAGGCTTTTGTATAGGTACTCATTATTGTTCACTCCACTTCCCATTTTTACATTCGAGAAAGCAGAGTGGTAGAGAGATTTGGGGTAAGTGGGGAAAAGGCAAGAGAGAGACATTGAACTAACTTTGGGTGTTGCTTACTCTAGAAACTTACCAATAAAATTTCTTTGAATCCTCTCACAAGTTCCGAAACAACTTTCCTCATATGTGGAACTAGATTGAAGATTCTCAATGGCTTTAAACATCGTAGGACAAGTAATAAATGTGCCCCTGACTGAGGAGGTATTTCTCTTGGCATCCAACAAACAAATATCAAAGAAACCTGAAAAACAACAACTTATGAAGCTTCAGTGGAGAGAAATCAATACATGAATAATAGGCAAGGGTTCGCCTTATAATAATTTTGCAATAGAAATATACAACTCAATTATTAATTTGTGCAAAGTGGGGTTATTTTTTAACAAAAATATAATTTAATGTTCAATGAAGTCCCTTAGCCTAGAAAAAACGGCTGAAACAAAAAGCTATTTCTATCCTTAGGGTAGACACCACTTGATGTGTGTAGTAATGATAACATTTATATATTATTAATGACCTCCGAGAACTCACCATGTAGATGAAGAGATCAAGGATGCCGGCCATATCTCTTATCAGAGCCTTTGGGGTGAACATTAAACCATCAGCCAAGATCTTCAATCCTAACTCCAGGCTCATTAGAACTACAAAACCATATTCTGCTATCTGAAGAGCACAAATTCGAATATCATTTTACCACAACAAGTTCTATTATTATTATTTTAATATCATTTATATTGTTATTATTATTATTATTTTTGTATTGTATTTAACATAATTTTTGTGAATTTATGTAAAACAATACCTCAATGTAAACTTTGAGGAATAAAAAATATATATTGTAATGAATTCATTTTTATATGCAGCCAAAGACAAGTGCTCTATACCTTTGAGGGTAAACACAGGGAGATATTGACCACTCGACCTGGTGGTATCGAACAACTTCTGGTTGCTCTGCTGGACATTAGCCCAATATATGCTGCCTCAATTACATCAAAGGAAACCAATCAAAATCTATTCTCAGTACAGACTCATCAGCAAGTATTAAATTTATTATCATCTGTCTTATCAAGTCACAAACATTGAAAACAAAACGCCAACCGGTTTTTAATGACTAGTTTTATTTACTGTGAAATATTCACATTATACAAAATGTTAAGTTGAAGTGTTTCATGTGAACAGAGGAACCTGTTTGAACATACCTGTAAGAACGGTGTCTCCATAATTCTGTTTGTGGGAGTTTCGAGCATCATTGAAATACACGAGATAGTTGTGACAAGTATCATCACCCAATCCAAATATGGAACAAGTCCTAACAAGTTTCTGCAACAAAAAGCAAACTTCCATAATGAAGGAATCTATCCAGTTGAACATTCAGATACAGTAAGAAAATTAGATACGAACAAATACTTACAAAAAATCTTAACTAAATAAAAAATCATACTTTATGGATGATGGGGAAGCTGAACATGAAGGGCTAACCTTAACCCTTTCATGCCTGTAGGAATTTCAATAGTGCAACTTCTCTCTCTGTCAATGCTAAGAAGGGACTGAAGTTACACTATTGAAAGGTTCCTCACTGAAGGTAACTGATGCAGAAATTTGGATAAAAAATAATGAAGTTACAGTTTATCCAACAGATTTAAATTAATTTAAATGAAATAAAATAAAATAAATTCACACATACAGTTTATCCAATGGATTTAAATTAGCCAAAAGAGTGGTGGAGTATTCGACCATTAAGCATGATACATATGGTTAATTCACACATACTAAGTGTTCACAGTAATTAGTAAGTTCCAGCATGAAGTAGTGCAGTGTCCCTTAATGTTAATAGTATCCCTAAAAAAAGATTCTTTATTATTTTTATCAGACAAGACTTGTTCAGTGTTAAACTTACCGTAGTCTTTTGTATTTAATTTTTCTTTCCTTTCCAGTGATTGGATCTTTCTGCACAACGTTGTGTCTCGAGTTAACAATTAATTGACAAACTCTCCTGAACCGACTTTCTCGTCCAACGGCAAACAAGGGCGTGTCGAAATATGGATGATTTTCTCTTAAGTCATCTTCTCTCTGATTTCTGTTAATAATCATATATAATTAATTTTGATTCATGAAAACACAGATTCATATATATACATAAATATACACATGACCAACATAGATTAAAATGTATAGAAATTGTCACATATAATTTGCTTCATTGTTTTAAGCAAAGTGTTGTAGTAGTGTCAATAAGATACTACATATGTCTTAATTGGTTGGCTGGTTGATCTGTTTAAAGTCCTTTTACACCCTTCAGGGTCAATGAGACTAGGATCTAAAGCAACCCCAACCACTAAAAAATGTATATGAATGTACGACCACCCATCCTCTGAGCTGCTAGTTAGCAGCCCAAAGGGAAGAGTGAGGTTCTCCTTAACATGCGGCCTGTTACAGCGACACCTAAGAAGTATTTAAAACCTCACCCCTCAAGGCTAATTAATTTTATTAGTTATACATGATATTAATATAATAATTGTAGTAGCAAGGCTACACAACTTTCTCTTCGTTGAAAGGTTTTATCACATCTTAAACTTCCCTTCTCGAATACTTTAATCTATCAGTTTTTTTGGTCCGAGGATCTATATTCGCTTGTGATAGTTTCTGCTGCAGTTACACTTTAATAAATTTGAAAATCATTTTGGGACTTTTAGGATTCTTTCTATTATTGACCCTACCATTTGTGGTAGTATCAATAAGACACTACAAATGTTTTAATTAATTTTGTTAGTTAAACATGATATTAATTTAATAAATGTAGTAGAAAAGCTACAAGTGTATGCATGGAAAAGAATATCTCTTATGTAAGAAATTTCAATTGTAAACATACTGTAAAACAATTTTTACTGTTCATTTATCAGTTGATACAGTGTTAAGAAAATGTATAGGTTGCCAAATATCTACTCAAAACAATGATAAATCACTCTCTGGGAGGAAGAAGAAGAAGAAGAGGATGAGGAAGGCCTGGGAAGAAGAAGAAGAAGAAGAAGAGGAACGGCTGGGAAAAAGAAGAAGAGGAACGGCTGGGAAAAAGAAGAAGAGGAAGGACTGGGAAGAAGAAGAGGAAGGACTGGGAAGAAGAAGAGGAGGAGGATGGGCTGGGAAGAAGATGAAGAGGAGGAAGGGTATAAACATAGCCAACATCTACATACCACCCAGACCACCAAACCGAAGACACAGACATCACAAACACATTTACACACCTCACCACCCTAGAAAACACAACCATCACAGGAGACATCAATGCACACTCTTCACACTGGCACTCCCCCACCGATGACCACAGAGGCACACTCCTAGCCAACATAATACTCAACTCACCACATACAATACTCAACCAAAACATCCCCAACCACAAATCAACAAACATCCTGCAACAACGAACTTCCCCAGACATCACCACAGCCTCTAACACTCTCACAAACCGAACCACATGGAAAACACTGCATGCCCTAAACTCAGACCACCTCCCCATCCACATAACCTAGAACACCAAATCAAAATTCAAATTTATATAACCCCGCCACACATACACAAACTACAGGAAAGCAAACTGGGAAGACTTCACAACAGAAATAGAACAACTACTAGACAACATCCACACAAACATTATACTGACAGCAGACAAACACAACATACCCAAAGGCAAAATACACTATAAACAGAAACTCCTACCAGAAAACATAAGAAACACAATAAAACAAAGAAACCAAACCAGACAACAGAACCCTCAATCCCTCAAATCAATATCCTGAACACCACAATAGACTCACTGATACAACAACATAAACAAGACATCTGGCGTTAACATCTATACGATTGCTGGGATCACAGGATCAACAAACACAATCTCTGGAGCACCATAGCTGGATTAACAAACAAGAAACCCAAACAAACACTAAACCTCTCAATAACATTCAACAACAAAACATCAATTACTGACCAACAAAAAGCCACCATGTTCAATAAACAATTCACCAACAATGTCACCCAAAAAACACATACAAACAACAGAAAAATAGACAGACACACCAAAAAACTAATCACCACACCCATACTCATACACTTACACAAACTCATATCCAACATTCCCAACAACATCCTCAAACTCATAGCCAACTACACAAAAGGTCGCAAACAATACACTAAATTCAACAATCAGAAATCTCCATATAGACACATAAAAACAGGCGTCCCAGAGGGAGGCGTCCTATCACCAACCCTTTTCAATATATACATGGCTGACCTCCCAAACCCTCCATCCAACGTACACACAGTCACATACGATATCACCATCCTATCCTCCCATACAAACCCCCTCACACCAGAAACACAAACGCTTCCATACCTCCAACAAATACACAACTGGACCAAAGACAATCAACTAACACTAAACACCAGCAAAACCACTACCACTCTATTCACCCCCAACCCAGCAGAATACAGCAACACATTACACCTACACATAAACAACACATTACTCCAAACGGTCAAGGACCCAAAAATCCTTGACCTAACATTCGACCCCAAACTCACCTACTCAAAACACATAAACAACATCATCTCAAAAGCCAAACCCACATTAAACATGCTGAAAGCCCTCACTACCACACACTGGGTTAAAACAAAAGAAACTCTAATCACAACATAAAAAACTATCACATGCCCTATCATATAATACGCAAACACTATCTGATCACCCATCACAGCCACCACAAACATCAATAAACTCCAAACCATACAAAACACAGCCACAGGATGCACACTAGATAGAAATGCACAACACCTACACAATTAAACAAAAATACTCCCCATAGAAACACACCTAAAACTACATGCATTACAGTTCAGACAAACCGCCCAACACCCAAACCACCCACTTCACTCACTCACACACCAACCCCAGGCACATGAAGCAAACAATCTTTGATAACAACAATAACTACACAATCAACATAGACACCACCCCGGAGCAAACCACCAATCAAACAATAAACATACACACACAAATAGTCACAAATTACACCCAACCAAACAAAGTAATAAACAGAAAAGCATCCGACACTAACACCAATGAACAATCACTCGCACACAACATGCACAGAACACTGGCAACGCTGAGAATAAACAAATCCCCCATACTGTAAAATTACCTACACAAAATAGCACCAGACACCTATACCACACCAAACTGGCCAACACCACACTCACAACACAACACACCTCTTCACATGCCCGCAGGTGCGGACGGACCTAGCCCCGGAGGCCTGCTGAGCGGACCAGGTGGGGCTTCTTGCCCAATGGTCCGACCTGCTGGGGTGGGGATTAGTTCTTCCGATGTGAGGGCACCATCCTCATATGTAGAGGACGGGGTGGGGTTGACAACAACAACAACAAGGAAGGGCTGGGAAGAAGAAGAAGAAAAGGAGGAAGGGCTGGGAAGAAGAAGAAGAAGAAGAGGAGGACGAAGGGCTGGGAAGAATGGGAAGAAGAAGAAGAGGAGGAAAGGCTGGGAAGAAGAAGAGGAGGAGGAAGGGCTGGGAAGACGAAGCAGCATGAAAAAAGTTGTAAATATTGTTAAATTTGGCATTTCATAAGATAAGAGTTGATGTTCACCTACCTCCTCATTTCTGCCTGTTGTCTCTTTGCCTGCAGCATCTTTATGTCCAGGTCCTGTGGCTTCCTGCTGGACGACATTCGACTCATGGCTCCAATGTCTCCATTCTCCTTGAGGTGGTCAAGATGGTGTTGCTTGATCTTGATCGACCCTCTGACGCTGCGACGAAAAGACCTTAGAAACAGAGAACAAACATGCCATGCTTATTACATCATGCAGTACAGTACAAGACGGACACATCTTCATGTATAGACTAACAAAGTTTAACTTCAAACTTGGAACCAACCAATCTACCTAACTTATCAACTACTCCATTAACAATTGTAGGCTCAAATGTGAAGGAAACTTTAAACTGCTGCCCTTATTGTCCAGAGTTTGCTCTTCAAACCACTTTAACTATAAAGTCTTATTCAAGACTTTATGGCTATGACTTTTGAAGAGCTAAGGGTAGTAGTTACAAATTTATTTCACCACTGTGCTCCAAAAATTATATACTTTAACTAAATTATTCACCAGGTTTTAAGAGCATATCAATATATATTTACACACATAGGATAAACCCAAAAGTTACCACCATATATTCAAGGACATTACTCAAATCTAGATAATAATTGACTATAAAAATTAATCTGTTTGTTAAACATGGTTTAGATTAACTAAACATAGCTAGTAACAGGCTAATCACAGCTATTCTAATTGTTTCATATATAAGCTAAAATTATTAAAAATATATTTTAAATTATTTTTATTTTCACAGTAATTATAGTGAACTTTTTGCAATGGAAGTTAAAAATTTGTATATGTGAAAAGTGTACTTTAGTTTACAGACCTATAGTACAACCTCCGACTAAGGACTTAACTTCACTGATAAAAAGTCCCAAGTTTTATCTACATATCCCATAACACATTACTATTTAGCAACCAGGTTTACCTTATAGTTATGAAATATTCAACAGTTTAGTCCAACAATTTATTGAAAGATTAAATAAATATTGCAGTGAACAGCAAAAAAAATGGCATCTATAGTTAAAAAAGTCTTTAAAATAAAATTTTAAAATTTGTTTTTTTCAAAATGGAAATTACTTGCACAAACATATATGTCAGCCCTGGAAGTTGATGACATTGATAAATTCAAAATAGTATTTTAATAAAAATAAATTTAGATAATTATCAACAAATCAAAACATTGAAACCAACTAATAAGCAACTACAGAAAACATGTCACAAATGCCACAAACTCCGTTCATTACCACTTCAAAACTTTCCTCATTCCAACACCAACACAAGAAGCACATTTATTTCGGTTACCAATTCTAGGTATGAAAGACTGGTCGGAACTCGCCACTGTGTCAAAACAAGATGGCAAAACATACTTGTTCTATTTGTTAACAAAATTCAAAACAAATCATCATAGTCTGAACTGATCCATTTCTATTTTTTTATTTTCTGATAGTTTATAATTTATAATTAAACAGTTTCAATCATTATTATCATTATATCATATTTAATAATTCTACAGTTACAACAATTATAACTATAATTAATATTATTATTATCCTGTCATAGTTTATAGATCGTTATTTCTAAGAGGGCAATAACACTTGAAATTTAATAAAGGCTTGTAGAGATGTACAAAAAAAACGGTTACATATCACTTGGTGTCATAAGGGTAGCAGGAAAGATCCTCAGAGTCTAGAAAATTCATAAACTCCATACACAGTGAAAGTTGCCAGTCAATCAGGCTTACAAAATCTACAATTGATGGTGACCATAAGTTTACCAATAACAACAAGCACAGAAAATGTTGCACATTAAAAGCTTTGTCTAAAAATCCATATAATTTATAAAATACAGATTATCTAAATTATTGTAATGAACTCAACTGAATAGACATTGGATATTTATTATTTGGCAAAGGTCTTGATAATGTAAATTTTTCAAAGAAATATTCTATAATTAAAATCTTAAATAAGTCCACCTTAGAATCTTTAGTTTTTCCTTTTCTTCTAAGTAAACAATGTTCTAAACTGTAAAGTAGAAACTTATGAGGCTATTCATATTTTAGTAGTTCTTACCTAAAAGTTAAAAGTCAGTTATTTAAGAAAATTTATTACAGAGCAAAATATATTCAGCATTATAGTTATTTTTTAGTTTAAGAACTAACAATTTATTTTTTCAAAATTGTTACAAACAATATAAATAATTTGGATACAAGAGGGCATACATCAACCAGAGGTAACAAATGGTTTCAATAAAAGACAAAAACCTAGATTACAGATTAATTGAACTTTAAAAAACATCTTTTTCAGGGGATGAAAATATATTTAAAAAACACTAACATTTACCTTTACCTCTTATAAATATAGTTCATTTGAGCTATAAAACAATCTTTAAAGAAAATGTAATATAGAATTTTTTTATTTAAGAAAAGTTATTATTCAGCTCATTATCTATAAATTGTATTCAATATAAAAAGCGTGAAACTTTAACATTTATCTTCACCAAAATTAAGCTATAAAACATAATTTTTCAAAGAAAGTATAATATATAGAATTTTTTATTTAAGCAAAGTTGTTATTTAACTCACTATCTTTTAAATTTTGTTCAATAAACTAGTAATCCACGAATCGAACAGTTTATTTATTCATAGTAACTTTAAAAAAATTATATCTCCATAAATGTCAAAGTGAGAACATCATTTAATCAAAAAATAATCTTAGAGACTTTATATGTATACTTCATTTCCAATCCATTGATGCATTAATAAAAACAAAATATGAAAAATAAATTTTGTTATAAAACTTTTTCAAGTCTAAATCAGAAATATCAATCAAAAATGGTGTTACAAAGTGAGAAACTTTTTAAAAATTTGGATATAATAAGGCATCCATCAACCAGAGCTAACCAAAAGGTTTCAGTAAAAGACAAAAGACTAGATTACAGATTAATTCAACTTATAAAAAAAAATGTAAAATAAAAAAAAATTAACATTTGTCTTCACCTCTTATAAAAACAGCGAAATATTTTTAAGATCATTAAAACCATTATATTTAGGAATTTTTTTTATAGAAACTTGTTTATTTTTAAGCAAAGTTATTATTCAAGAAAAAAATGTGAATTTTATAAAAAAAACTTCAACATTTACCTTCACCTCTTATAAAAATAGTGAAATATTTTAAAGTTAATTTGAGCTATAAAACATAATATAATACACTCCTGATGAAAAATTTAAGACCACTTAAAAATGTTTTATAAAAAACTCTTAATGAATTTTAAATTTTGTGTACTTTAGGCTACTAATACCATAATCTAAAATGTTATGAAGACAAAAAGCTATTATCTGAATAATTTACTTAGAAATTTACAATTTTATAAAATGAGGCATTTTGCACTTGATCAAAATTATAAGACCACAGAAA
>JARUHE010318654.1:0-11564 GCA_031471125.1 Archaeomysis grebnitzkii | reverse complement strand
CATGTTTATTTTTCTACGATCAATAAACTTTTTTAAATGACTACTTTCAGATGAAACTTATATTAAGATTTTTTAGTAGTGAAGCGCCTTTTTATAGAAATACTAAGACTCACTGGGAAGTTCCAGGACAAATCACCCCTCAAAAAAGGATAAAGAACACCCTCACCTCCTCGATGTTCCTGAAAATTGGCACATAGGTTACTTTTGCTCAAAAAATAGGACTCCAATTTTTTTTTTAATTTGACCAATGGTTCAAAAGTTACGGACAAGGTCATTTTCGGGTCAAGCGTTGACCTCGCATTTGACCGAAGGCCGTAACGTTTTTTCTATTTATTGTATATAGGTAAAATTATATCAAATTAATGAGAAAAGCATGAGAAAATATTATAATTCTTAATGTAGAAATAAAAAAATATGGTTGAACTAAAACTTTGAATCAAATTTGGCACTTTGGCTAGGAGATTTCCCCCAAAAAAATTTGACTAACATATTTTCCCCCCATTTTTACATTGAAATATGTCATAAAAAGATTGTGTATTTGTCTCCAAATTAGGTAAAAAAATATTTAAGAAAATGTTTTCCTGTTTTTTTTTCAATTTTAAAGTATATATTTTCATACTATTGGCACTTGGCATAATAATAATGGTGTTGTGAAGTCAAAATGTTTAACTAATGATGTAGCTATTAATAATAATAATAAGTTCTGTCAATTTATGTCATAAAAAGTTTGTGTATTTACATTTAACCCTAGAACGCTAAACATGGGTAACATATGGACTGCATTGCTGACGTCATACTTCTCTAGACATGTTTCTGTAATGTGAGAGCTTCAGTATTCCATGTAGCTTCAGTATATGTCGAGTCATGACCGAGGGTGGTGTGTCACTCTACTCCGCATATGGGATTTTCGAGTAATTACGAATAGGGTACCTCGTACCTATGTTTAGCTTTACTGTACTACTGTACTAAAGGGCATTATATACCCTTAGCGCAATGTCTGTCAGCTGAAGACTTCCTGGGATCAGAGGCTATATACCTGGGATGGCTGCTGTTAAGTCTTATAAAATTCGGCGGTTCAGTTCTTTTTCTGTAATTTTTTTTCTATAGGTTTATAGATTTTTCACAGAATTGTTGTTATTTTTATTTTTATTTTTCATAAGTTAATTTATTTGTCATATATTATAATTATAAATCATTGATAGGTTTAAATCAAACCTAGATACCTTAAGTTAGATATGTTGCCATTTTTTCTAATAAGTTTTCATATTTACTATAATAGTATAATTTTCCAAAATAGGGTATACAATATCCATGTTTAGTATTGGCGTTGCCAGAAATGTAGTTTAGCGTTCTAGGGTTAAATAAGTTGAAACTCATATTGTGTATATCCAATTTATTTGTTTTTCACTATATAAAACTAATTGAATTTGAGGCTATACAAATATACCTTAGTGATAGATTAGGAGTAAGACACTTATAGAGGTTATATTTATGTTAAATAAATTTAACTGAAGTGGACAAAATACTTTACCACAGTATAAAAATATATTGTTTCATTTAAATATACAGTATATTACACATATTTTAATTAATCATCTGTAACACCTTTCTGACAAATAGGTTACCTTTATTCTATTCCTACCAATATATGTGGCTAAATATATACAAATCAAAATATAACTAATATTTAATAAGAAATTACATTATTAGATGCGCTCCTTTGCAATGTTTTTCATATCAATATCTCGAAAAGTGTAGTGAATTCTCGTCTTTCCTTTAAGTGTAGCTTTCAACACACAACCAATGTTCTCAATTGACACTGGGCAAATATCTTTTTTGCAATTCCAGAAGAGTGAGGAAATTTGACTTTATAATCGACATATTCTTCATCATAACGTTTGACTAGTCGAAACCATAATTTTTCATCAAAATACATCCAACGAAACACCCAACTTTAACTTCAATGCATATGTTTCTTGTATGGCTACTTCATTCATTTTACAATCTTTCCTATTGGTAGTACTTAAATATCTTACCTCACCTTTGGAGGTTTGAGAGATATAATATACCATTAGGCTGTCTATTGATATTGGCACAAATCTATGATATTTTAATGTACCTGTGATTGGTTTTATGTGACAATTGAATCGTTTTTCTAATTTGTTTTTGAATTCGTCTACCTTTTGTGATGAAACAAAAATAAACTTTATTGTAGATTTCATTATATTTGAGCAGTAGTTATACATGTCTTTAGCTGTGAGAATTTGTATTGAAAAGTGACTTTGAAGACTAGCTTTAGCTGTAGCTCTTTTTACTGTCCCTCCAATACCATCACAAGCATTTTTTCTATGTGATGTTGCAAAGAAATTCCACTCTGCATCAACTTCAAAATCAGTTTGGTGATGGCACAGACTTAAAAAATTATATTTGTTTTTATACTGTGCAGCACAACCATCTGTAAAATAGTGATTTTTTTTAAATTTGAGTGATCAGAACGAATGGCTGGTATTAATTTTTGTAGAAAAGAGTGCACCATTACTGTGTTATGTTTTAATCCATCAGAAATAAAGCAATTACTTTGGTGGAGATTAGTTGATTGCTTCCAGTAAAACACAAATGGATGTATTGTGGATTGAGATTTTTCCCAGTGAAAACCTTGTGCTGCATCCTGGACAATGAAGGAATAATTTTTTGCAAAGTCTCTCACCAAGCAACATTCATGTAAGTTCAGATTATCCTTCAGATTTTTAAGATATCCTTCTTGGGATTTGCTAATATAATGAAGTCTTGTTAGCTTTGAAACTCTAGTGCTCAATGATTCAATAAACTCTGCAGAGTTGTCAGTTCTATCAATCATAGAACAGCGGTCCACTTTCACCCATTCCTTATAATGAATATTTTGTGGGAGAGTATCCATTATATCCAGTTCATGTAAATAATCTAATATGCCTTTTTCACGTAAACAATTCATGCACATATGAATCATGCAATCTTTGTTTTCTATATTACAAACTGATTTAGACATCAATTGTTGATACTGCAAATGTTTTAACCAAAGAGCTGCAATTTTTAGTTTTTGATTTTGATATGTGAAAACACAAATTGAATGTGTGCCATTACTTCTTGCAAGTATGCACCAAGCAGGACGAAGAGAAGCAAAACTACTAAAGCCTATTTTGGGACTATTTATATCCTTAGTAAATTCATGGAACAATTCTTTTAAATTACACAGAACTAATCGCTTTTGCATTTGGATTTTTCCCCTTACTGGGTATTATAATATTTTGTCCTGATGTAAAGATATACATGCATGTACACACAAACATGTATATATAGTGGAACCAGGTAACGTTATAATTTCCAAGGCCGTTTGTGATATATGATACCAAAAGTATCATATAAGACTGCAATAACAACCTTATGAAAGCAATAAATGGGTTTAGTCAGTGTCTTGCCTCTCTGTGTCCTTCATGTTATAGGACACACACCCTAAGAACATGTTTGGACATTCTACTTTAAAAACACAGAAACTATAAATTAAAATCACGTGGTGCAACAAATAGCTCAAGTTTTACATGACCCTCACTTACCCAATTATTACCCAAGTATTACCCAAGTATTACCCAAATATTACCATCGATCAAAGACGTATAGATGCACCACTCAATGTTATAAGTTTGGACCGAAATAAACAATTGTACTGGGTCATCACCACATTCTATTCAAAAAGGTTTTGCCACTATAATTGAAAAATCGAAACAACCGTGAAATACAAGACACCATCTCTATAACCACACAAAAAATTCGTAGTCATATTTCATGACCATGGCCTATATTACTACGTCGTTCAGACCATGATCATGGCGTGAAGCAGCCCAATCACACCACCTTAACGTTGGAGTGCTAATGTCCGTCACGATATTAACAGTGGACAGTGCATGGAAGTGAGGAATGGTAAAGCGGGTTACAGAACAAGTCGAACAGATAATTTGTTGAATTTGAGAATTAGGTTGTCTACAGTTTATCCATGTTAAATGATTACATGGTCGACGCTGCACCCTGCTGGTATTCATCACTCAACCCAATTACATCCTCTGCATAATCTGCACATAAAAAAACAGTTTTTGATCAGTTTGTGGCCATCCACAAAACCTACAATTCATTATAGTTTGGTTTGGCAATGTTTAGTCTTGATGTAGTTTTGAAACTTAAATTATGTTAAGTGTTTGAGTTGATTACATAAGAAATTGCAAGTATTCGCAGAATGTAGGATTATCTAATAATAGTTCTGTTTCTTTTTCACCAAGGAATATGAAAGTGCTCAATGCATTCGTTTCAATTTCGGATTCATTTATGTTTTTCAAAAAGAAAAAACGTCTTCATTCTACGATCTTCAATTAGATTGGGAAACTAAATTATCTACTAAACCAACAAATCCAGAAAGCTTCTAAAGAGCTTAGGCTTAGACGTAACTATATTAAAAATTATATTAAAATAACTTTTTTTAAATATCATTTCAGGAATTATATTTTAAATACAGTTCTAAAAATGATTTTTATATTAAAATTTTAAAGTTTCTTAAAATATATCCAAAATTTTGTTTAGAAGGCTAAGGCATATGAATCTACAACAGCACATGTGAGGTAAGCTTTGTTAATTCAATGTGGGTTACCTCACTTGTGCTCTTGTCGATTCAATTTACAAGGTCGTAATAAGGCAGTTGTAAAACGGACTGGTTTTTCATTATCAGGTTACGCAATCATACAATGTTACCAGATTATGGTTAAAAATAAAAGTATGCAAAACCATCCATCTATTGTGCCTCAACAAAATATTAAAAGGCTGTGGTTACAAATAAATGCTACAACTTTGTGGTTGTAAATATAAATTTACAAGTCTGTTCCATCCACTGCGCCACAACAAGACCATCCAACAGCTGTGCGCTGGACCACAATAAAATCTTACAAGATTGTGGTTACAAGTTTGCAAGACCATCCAACTACTGTGCCACTAAAATATGTAACAAGATTGTGGTTATAAATATATGTTTCCAAGACCATCCTTCCTGTGCCACAAAAAATGCTACAAGATTGGGGTTGCAAATAAAAGTATGCAATACAGTCCATCCACTGATGTAAGGTTGTGGTTACAAATGAAAGTTTGCAAGACCATCCATCCACTGTGCCACAACAAAGTGTAACCAGAATGTGGTTACAAATAAAACTTTGCAGGACCATCCATCTACTGTGCCAAACAGTTTTTTGTAAAAGGTAATTAATACAAATTATGAATCCATATATTTATATATTTTTAATATTTTTCCGAGTTACATTTTCAAACTTGAAGTAATAAAAACCGGAGTTATCGAAAATTTTGAGAATTGATATTTACAATAAATAATGACTATTCTATTATTGCTGATATGGGAATACAGACTTTGAATTAATTTATTTAGATGTAGGCCTAGTTAACAAAGTTTAATTTGTGTAATTCCATTGGCATTATTAAATGCGGCTACGTCTTCATAAACAAATTAAACTTTTTATTTAAAGAAACGTTTGTTAATGTCGTAGGATTTTGGTTCTTGTTAGTATCGCTTTCTGTACATTAAAATTTTAAGCAGAATATTTACAATATTTAACAGTTATAATTCAAAGTTTTATTCCATAAATAAATAAACCCCTTAGAACTACTCTATGCTCTGGCAACCCAAAGGTTTTACAAATTTAAAAATCAAATAAATTAGTTTACAATTTTTACATAGTTTGTCTTAATTTACTTTTTTAAATTAGGAAAAGCAAGTGTAAAACAATATATTTTTATAATCATTTTCATTCAAAACTTCAATATTTAAAAAGTAAGAAGTTTTAAACTTGTCAGTAACATGCATATAAAATTCTAAAAAATAAAATTGTGTCTTCATAATAGTTATTTAAAAACAAGTAATTTAACTCGTGCAATAAAAGGTTTACTAAACTTTAATTAAAAATTAATAAAAAAAAGTATCATCTTAGCGTGAATAAAAAAATTATTAATAGATTGGGGAATTAATATTTATTAAACAAACAAAATATATAAATTATAGAATAATCAAGTAAATTAATTTAACTTTGTTTTCTTAGCTGTAGAATTAAGTTAATCAATTACTTAGCTTTAAGATTCTCAAGTAACAGTTTCAGTATTTTTTTAATTCAACACTTTCAATGACTTAAAATAGGAAACTATCTAATCTTTAATCAATAATCTTTTATTTCAATAAATTTTTTTTAAAATAGTCATTCATTTCAAGCAATCGTTTTAAAAAGAATCTTTCAGTAGTGTTTTCAAACAACGTACATTTAAGTTTTATATAATTAGCCAAAAATTTCCATCCTTTCATGCAACTTAAAAAGTTTGAAATGGCTTTTATATTCGCGACATCAGTCGAATTAAATTAAAATCAGGTTTGTCTAATAAAAGAAATCACACTTCAAGATAAAAGTTATTCTAATAACAAACTGTAAATATTTTAATTAATTATTATATTAAAAAACTATAAAATTGAAGAAGATTTAAAACATTGAATTATCATAGCTAATTTCAACCCTATTTTCAATGCAATTTTCAAAAAGTAATAAAAAGTTACACTTCAAGTATTATTTTATTCAAAATAATACAAAGTGGAAACTTTGGATTATTTTCTCGATTCATACATAGGTGACAAATCATAATTTAAACATTTAGAGATTAATTTAAATATTTAAATATCTAGTTAAATATTTAGAGAATGTTTCTATCGGAAATCAAATACAAAGTGTATAATATTTAAATTATCTTTGCTTTAATTATTTCCTAGTTTGTACTTCTTCACTAAGCGGCTAACAAGTTAAAACTAAACTCCATGTCATGTTTAGCTGAAACTATAACAAACGTATTGAAGAAGAATAAACTTGAAAAAGAATTCACTGCAAATCATGGTCGGTAGGGATAGATTTGAAAAATAAAGTTTTGAAAAATCAGCTGGTTATGCTTTAAAATATTGGACCCAACTTACAAGCTCGGAAAGGTTATTCAAGTCATTATTAATGTTGAACGATGTGTACCAATACAAAACAGAGCTTGGTTGGTCAAGTTTTCATAATCTTAACAAAAGAATGCAATCAAATAAAATTCAATTCGGTTGTAATCTATTTTTGGACAAACGTTAAACTAAACATTAAAATAATTATTGTTTTGGTTTTTAAATTCAATTTGTTCTAATTGTAAATCTGAAGAAGTGATCTTTACATTAATTTTATTTTTTGTTTTAGTATTATTCTAGGATTGTTTTAGTATTATTTTAGGATTATTTTAGGATTATTTTTTTAAATAGCGAGTACTTTTTAATTGCTTTTTACTTAGACTTTATGTTTAAAAAACTGAGAAAACTTTTGTTTTAGATTTCATAAATAATTATTTTGAATGTTTATTTGCCCAATTTAAACGAGTTTATTTAGTAAACAGATTTCGAAAAAAAATTAGCTTAATTCTTTTTTATCTTAGCCCTGTTCAATACTACAAATACATTAATTTACTATCACGTAACTGTTTGAACATTTATTATTAAATAGCTTCACTTTTGAGATTTTAAAAAACAAACTAAGTACAAAAATGTTATTTTTATTGCACATTAGATCTTTGTAAAGTTTGCACTTCAAACAAATCTAGAAACTTTTTTGTATAACAAAAAACATTTAAATTCGAGTTTAAATATTTTCATGTAAACAAAAACTTTGGATATGATTCTATTGCGTCTTGAACTTTTACCTTTCCGAGGGGTTCACCTGTGGGAGTTGTGGGGAGAGGTTGCAGAGACGGGTAATTTCAACGATGTTACCGTTGTGGGCGACGATTGAATCGGACTTAACGACAGCTTAAGATGAGAAGAATGTGATGGAGGTGGCTGAGCATTAAGGTTTGTAGCACAATCATTCATTAGTTTCTCTGTGAATAAAGGTAGTCCCCCCGTTAAGTGGGTCAGGTGATTTAAAGAAGGGTGGTTTCCGTTCAAGAAAGAAGGATGTAGTTTGGAATTGTTAGAGGCGGAACTTAAAAAAGGATGAACTGGTAAGAATAAAGAGGCTGCTGTCAATCCTGGAGATGTATAGGAAGACCTTAAAGGTGAGGATGCGTTAAAGAACCCAGACAGTATGCTTTGAAATCCCATTGGTCCCGTGCCAAGAAAGTTTGACGATGCGTTACAAAGGACTCCGTCGTTTCGAGAAAGATTAATATTGTTTAAAATATTATTAGAGTTTAATCCATTATTAAGTCTTTCTCGCATAAACATCGATCCTGTTAACTTTCTAAGCGAATGTGGCAAAGACCCAATAGGATCCCCAGTCATGAAGTAAGGGTTCTCCATCACATTCAGACCTTTCTCCTTGTACAGTTTCTTCGTTTTGTAGCGATGGTTTTGGAACCAGATTTTCACTTGGTTAGGAGTCAGATCTATCAGCCTGGCCAAATGTTCCCTTTCGGGCGCAGACAAGTATTTCTGCTGCCTGAACCGTCGTTCCAGTTCGTAGGTCTGCGTCTTGCTGAACAGGATGCGTCTTTTCCGCTTCCTGTTTGGTATTTCTGTTTCATCGGCACAGTGGTCGTTCACGTCGTCATCCAACTCTATCATTTCGTCGTCATCGTCGTCGTCCAAACCAAGCGCATCTTCTACCCGCTCATGTCCGGTGGAGTCGGCGGCGGCTTGGACGGTGCTACAATTAGCAGCAAGGTTTTGGCGGGAAATAGCGGTTAGGTCTTCGAGGAGTTGATTTTCCCGGTCTGCAAAATAGAGAAAAATGTTTAGCCTTTCAAACTTAGGTTCGCCTACCACATTAAATTCCAGCAATACAACAGGCATTAAATAAACTAAAAAAATTCAATCTACTTTAATAAACAAAATAAACGAACATGATCAGCAAATTAGCTTTAACTTAAATAATTAGTAATAAATAAAAAGGGAAATTAAGTAAATTTATATTTAGATCATAAATTTTAAAATAAATGACCATTATAACCAATCTAAATATAGTTAAGACATTAAAAACAATTAAAGAACAAAAAATGAATTATTAAAAGGTAAAGAACAAACAAGGTAATTAAAACTTGATTTATTAAACTAAAACTAAACGCACAAAACTATTCAGTGAGAATGATTTATGCAATCACAGAAACCATAAAAGCGTTGCTCGCCTAATTGTCGAAACTTTTATTTCAGAACATGTGAAGTGGCGATGCAATTATGCTAATATAGATTTATTTTCACCATTAGCCGTCAGTTCTCTTTAATGTTTCTCCTAACTGGTCATTTCGAATCACTTTTGTCGCTGGTTACGACTTGCCAGCACGCGAATGCTTGGTTTCCTTGGACTGTTTTGTCGGACTCTTTTTGTCCAATGATTCTTTCTGGCATCACGAACTCACAATTAAAATAATCCCAAAAATATTAAGCTATCATTTGTTCCAATTACTTCCAATTCATTTAAATTTATTTACTTGTCTAAAACATTCAGCATAAAATTAACTTACAAAAAATTATATGGCGTTATTTTTTAGCTCTTGCTAAATTCACGCTTGCGGAGTAGTTTGATTAACCAGTTGATAAAAAAAAAGTTTAACAATTTCATAAATTTTAGGAGTGTTTCAAATTAAGTTTAAATTCAATAATTACAAAAAAAAATTAAATGGATTTTTGGAATATAAAGTTTACTTGCATTTCAAAGGTTTCAAAATTTTATCAACATTTAATACTATAAAAGATTTGTTCAAGAAAGAAAAATTCGATTTAATTAATATTAAGATGTCAAACTAGATAAATGAGAACAAAATTGAATAAACAAAGAAATATCATTTGATTTTTTGTCCATAATTTAAAATTTTTCCTGCTACTCAATTGAAACAATTTTAAGTGAATCTGAAAGACTGGTCAATCCTAGCTGCTGCAATACATTCAATGCTTACCATCGATCAAAAAACGTTGATCAGATTTTAATTTAGTTATAGATTAACTTTTGTATTTTGTAACCCAGAGACAATTAGTCTCGCCCCATCAATTGCAAATTTACTCTGTGGAGACATCAGAGATGGGAGTACCCGGAGCAAGAAATATTTCTAGGCTAAACTGAATAACAACTTATTCAAAGTGAAATTTTTATTGAAAGCTGAAAATTTAACTACTTTGAACTACGTGTTAACCAAAAAATGATGTAATCTAACTCATAAATAAAAGTTACACATTTGTTGTGTAGTAACTATTTTTGGATTGGCGTGGTTAATTTATATTTGAAATGAGAGTATGAATAAATATTCCCGACTGAAATATTTACAGTCGGGATATTTATCTTTGTTTAACTTTAATTAGTGTTTTTATAGTAGGATTATTTACAGGTGGAATTATCATAACTTTTTAGTTTAGCATGCAGAAGTATACAGAATATCCAATTATAAAAAAATATTGTGCAGATTTTATAGATATTTACAGGTAAATGTAAAAAAAATTATTCAAGAACTATTATTTGTTTCTTCAAATAATTATGTATACAGACGTCCACTCACTTTTGTTGAAACTCCCTCTAATTGCAATGTGAATAAGTGGTGAGTCAGATCTCGCTTATTATAGAAAGCATAGAAAATAATTCAGGAGTAACCAAAGTAAAATCTAGGCAGTTTTATTACTCTTGAATTATGTTCAGTAAACAAAATTTATTGTTTATGATGCTCTCTTAAAAAATAAGTTTGTATCCGTTCTACTCTTATGCTAGAAGAAGTGTTGCCCACACTTTAGGGCGACGCATTAGTTATAATTAGAAGAAGTATTGCCCATATTTTAGGGGAACGCATTAGTTATAATTAGAAGAAGTATTGCCCACACTTTAGGGCGACGCATTAGTTATAATTAGAAGAAGTATTGCCCACATTTTAGGGGAACGCATTAGTTATAATTAGAAGTGTTCCCCACATTTTAGGGAGACGCATTAGTTAGAATTAGCAGAAGTGTTGCCCACATTTTAGGAGGACGCATTAGTTAGAATTAGAAGTGTTGCCCACATTTTAAGGGGACGCATTAGTTATAATTAGAAGAAATGTTGCCCACATTTTAAGGAGACGCATTAGTTACAATTAGAAGAAGTGTTGCCCACATTTTAGGGGGTCGCATTAGTTAGAATTAGAAGAAGTGTTGCCCATATTTTAGGGGGACGCATTAGTTAGAATTAAAAGTGTTGCCCATATTTTAATGGGACACATTAGTTATAATTAGAAGAAGTGTTGCCCACATTTTAAGGAGACGCATTAGTTACAATTAGAAGAAGTGTTGCCCACATTTTAGGGGGACGCATTAGTTAGAATTAGAAGAAGTGTTGCCCACATTTTAGGGAGACGCAATTAGAAGAAGTGTTGCCCACATTTTAGGGAGACGCATTAGCTAGAATTAGAAGAAGTGTTGCCCACATTTTAAGGAGACGCATTAGTTACAATTAGAAGAAGTGTTGCCCACATTTTAAGGAGACGCATTAGTTACAATTAGAAGAAGTGTTGCCCACATTTTAGGG
>JARUHE010318643.1:0-11565 GCA_031471125.1 Archaeomysis grebnitzkii | reverse complement strand
GCGTTTTTTGCATGCAAATTATCGATGTGGACGGATTTTGTAGTGTGGTGGAGATATCAACAGAATTAAGTGTTCAATCTTGAAAATATAATATAAAATACATTTTTATGATAAAGTATCTATTATTTTAGTTAAACTATTATTAATTTGTCAAATTGTGTAGATAAACTTAATTTATAAGTAAATTTTGTAGGTAAAATAAGTAAAATCCCAGACAGCAACATCATCTGGCCCGGATCCGTTCCAGACCCGGCCCGGATCCGCCTTGTTGTCTGGGATGGGTCACTTCGTGCCATTTTGGCTAAACTTTACTTTAGATCTTTTAATCAAATCTAGCAACTTTAACAAGAGAGTACTATGTATTTAGGGAGGTTTTTAGTTGTTTAATGTTAACTTTTGTTTAACAACTAAAAACCTCCCTAAATTGATAGTATATACTTTCTTGTTAAAGTTGCTAGATTTGATTAAGACATCTAAAGTAAAGTTTAGCCAAAATGGCACGAAGTGACCCATTTTACTTATTTTACCTACAAAATTTACTTATATGCGCAAATATAGGCTGAGCCGGATCTGGGACAAATTGGCAGATGGATTTGGGTCAGGTATGGCCCATATTGACTTTGCTGTCAGGGCAATTACACTTCAACTATTAGAAACACATTTAGAGTTCTTAAAGTGTGAGTGCATGAAAAAATAAGCGTCTCTGGTGGTAAACATAAACATGACATCTTGCAATACAAGGTGAGAAACCACCGCACTGCAGCAATAACTGCTGCACATAAAGACGTAACCCGAAATACTTCTGCGCCGTAAGACATAATTCGGATTACAGCTTATCTTGCAGCACTAATGGGGATTTTGTCCTACCACGCAGCAGTTAGCACAGTATTGGCTGCGCTCAATTTCATCCTAATACATGCTGTCAAACTGGTATGAATAAACTTTAATGTGCAAATTCAATTAAATATTTGTTATAATTGTACATCTGACATTATTTCCATAGCCAGAATGTACTTTCCAGTTTAAGTAAGTTCGGCTTATATTTCTATCCAAATGTATATAAATATATTTTTCTTTGCAATGTAACACAAACTTAGTATGTTCTGAAGGGAAAACAGAAAATAAACAAATTGTATTTATATTGTCAATATATACAGACAGTGGTTACGGTAGGAATCAGATGCGGATGCGTATTTATCTAGTCAAAACTACAGATTCGTTGATTTACAGATGCTTTACGCATCCGTGCCTCATTTACTGTATGGTATAAACTTTATCAGTAATTAGATTTTTTGGTAGAATGCCAAAAAACAATTTCTATTTTAAAGTGTACGTTTGTTTTTGATCGTATTTAAGTTCTCATTTCATATATAAAAATGTGTTTTTTACATAATTACAAGTTATTTCGGATTAAAAACAACTATAAATAAATAAATCATTAACTTTGGGATGAACGCATGGTTTCATAAAAATCATCGTCACTGATAAAGTTTATGTCACACAGTAAATGATTCACGGATGCGCAATCCATCCGACCGTAACCAATGTTTTGAATATTTTATATTTGAATTGCTACGAAACCGACCAATTACGAAAAGTGATGTTTTGTTTTTGTTTCTGATAAATTTAATTTGAGAACCCAACTATAAGCCGTGTTTCCAATACTAACAGTTTGCAAACAGTTCGTAAATTTTGAAAATTTAAGATGTCATAGGTGTTTCTGACTCTAACAGTTCGCGAACTGTTTCATCAAAAAAGCAAAATTTTAGAAACAAGCTTCTGAGCTGGTTTCGTTGTGACGTCACACATGTAAACAAAGCATTCATTATTTCAAAAAACAAAGCACGAGTAACATCGCTCCCGGTAATGATTTTCTTACATTTTTTATTATTTTCATTTTTATTTTTCAAAAAGCAAAGTTACACAACCATTATAAACAAGTTAAATGTATAAATACATAGGCTATAAACTATTTTTTAAAGAAACTAACAGAAAAAATTAAATCAATCAATTATGGCAACTTTTTGATTGCCGTTTGCTTCCTCATAATTCAATTATAAACTTTTAAATATTTTGTTTTATTTTAATAGAATTACTAAATTCAATTAATACTTTAAAAAATTCATCCTTAGATTGACTTTTTTGAAGAAAAATTCAAAGTTAATTTTTATTGGAGTTTGTTTATATAAACAGCAGCAAACATGTAAAATTCTGCATAAACTCGAAAAAGTTGAATTCATGTTCAGAAATATTTCCTTCTGTACATCATATAAATAAAAAAGTCCATAAACAACTTCACAATTATCTTGTTATATTGGACATATAACAATATCTTGTTATATTGGACATATAACAACAACAATACGAAATATAAAATACTCCAAATGTTATTAATAAATATACCTTTCACACGCTAGGAACAGTTTGTTTTTGTTTACAAAATTACAACAGCGGATCAATTTTTTTTAGCTACGCGCGTTTCTCAAGGGAATGAAACTGTTTCAAAATCAGTGACGTATTTGTGACGTCTGCATTTTGAAACTGTTAGTATTGGAAACTAGCCTTTAGTTAAAATTGAAATCATCAAATTGACTAACTTAGGATAGTTTATATGACTAATATATGTTTACAGTGTATAGGTCTAGGACTCTAGGTTGTCTGTCACATAACCAATATACTATGTGGATATGTATTACTTTAATCAATTATATAACCTGAATGTTGAATGAGATGAGTTTATCTAATGTCAGATGCGAAGTTAAGACTTACGAGTTCCTTTTTCATGCGCCGTATACGTATCAAATTGTATCCATACAATTATAGCAATGCATATTAAACACATAGTTTCAAATCACTTTTACTTAATAATACAACAATTAATTATTACTTCTTGAGGTTTTATCTGAAAATATGATTACTAAATATACTGCTTGCTTGATAGTGATTTACACATGCCGAGTTCACAAATTACTTTCCAAACGTGTTACAATTAAAGATAATACCATAATTCACATTTACAAGATCAAAATACTATATTATAATAATAATAACAATACCTTAATTCACATTTACAAGATCAAAATACTGTATTATAATAATAATAAGAATACCATAATTCACATTTACAAGATCAAAATACTATATAAGAATACCATAATTCACATTTACAAGATCAAAATACTATATAATAATAATAAGAATACTATAATTCACATTTACAAGATCAAAATGTTATATAATAATAATAAGAATACCATAATTCATATTTACAAGATCAAAATATTATATAATAATAATAATAATAAGAATAACAATAATTCAAAAGTTTATAGCGCGCCAAATTTATATATCATCTACGCTTTACAATTTATTTTTTTGAAGACTCATTTAAAAACAAAGAGTCTAAATGGATCTAAAAGCAACAACAAAGTCATGAGTATGTCACAGTGAAGAAATGTGTCTTCAGCAGTTTCTAAAAAACACTTAATTCTTGGGCTTCCCTGAGATCCAAGGGAAGATTATTCCAGACATAAGGTGTAGAATGCTCTTCTTCCCAATTGTAAGTTAACTCTTGGTAACTCTTAGTAATTTCAAGTCGGAAGATCGTAAAGATCTGAATGGAATAAATGGCTTTATTAGAGAAACCAAATAGTTATGAGCAATATTATTTATTTGAAAGTGATGATAGCCAATTTATAATGCAACGATTTAAGCACTGGGGTTATATGGTGACACCCAGGAGTACCTGTAATCACTAGCAGTAGCGTTCTGTATGCTCTGTAATTTGTTCAGGGTTGTCTGCGGTAGATTATAGAAAAGAGAGTTGCAGTAGTCCAAGGTGCTTGTTATAAAGGAATGTGCAAGAAGTTTGGCGTCCTCCTCCGAGTTGTATTTTCGTAATTGCCGCAACTTAGTGGGAAATACGCTCTTCTGATAATGCTATTTATGTGTTGTTTTTATAGTCATACATGTGTCAAATGTCACTCCAAGATTCTTAAAATCACCGAACGATAAAGAAAAATTACTTACTTTTGGTAACTGTTAATAATAACCGATTAAATTTGTTAGAGAGATGTTGGCCAAGTGGATACCAATGCTGCCTTGGAGGTTAATGCTGCATAAGCAAATCTCATTGGCGCCGGTTCGAGTCCGCTCTAAGGCTCTAAGAATTTGAACGTGACTGTATTCTCTTAAAATCTCACATGCTAAGCTTACCCCGGCTTGAAGGAAGCGCCATATGTCGGCTGCATATCGTTGGGGTACACGTCACTTGATGTGGGTAATTATAATAAGGTCTAAATATTTGAAGCGCTGATCAGTATTCATAGAATAGTATCGGCGCTATATAAAAGCTGTGATTATTATTATTGTTGTTCTCATACGAGATTTCAAAATAACTACACCAACTTTTAACATTAAAATCAAGCATCTGGAATAACGCGATCGTACAACAGTTGCTGTTCCTCATAATTATTTGACGTTAATTGTTGATGCCTTGATAATACATTCGATTGCTATATGGAGTAGATCGAAAAGGTAAATAAATTTTTGAAGTATTCTCACTATTTTATTTTTTATTTACGAATACTTTTGGGTCATTATAATAGTTTGTTCCCTGTGGATGCTTTTTGTCTCAGCGACTGAAACGAAGTTAAGACTAAGGTATTACTATTCCGACGTTGGTGCTGTTGTCGCAGGCCTTTCAATTTAAGTTTTTTAAGAGTCAAGTCAATATTTATTCAACTTATTGTGTTCATTATTTCCTTCTAATCAAAAATTCCAAAATGTATTTTTCAAAATAATTTTCAAGCATTCTTGGCCAAATTAGTGCAGAACCGAGCCCTACTGGTTTATAGTGGAGACGTCTAAAAATCATTGTTCTAAAATGCATAAAAACATATTTCGAAAAATCATAAAGATTTGGAAACGTATGGATTTAATTTTGTTCATAAAGCATACATATTTCATTTATATTGTGAAAACATTTCCGGAAAATGTAAAGTATAAAATGACTCCCTACTTTTTAAGTTTCTAAAGGTATTTCTCAAAATAAAATATAAAAAAAGCTGTTCATTCTAAATAACATAGCTGTAAAATAGATAAAAACATATGTTTATGCTACTTTTTAAAAAAATTCAACACCATCAAACCACCACCACCATTATCGTCATCGTCGTCGTCGTCGTCGTCATCATATCATATACACACACCCACACCTACCCCTACCCCTACCCCTACCCACCCACACACACACACACCCACACTCTATATATTTCTTTATGTGAATCTAAACTACATTGTTTCTTAAAGCTGCAAAAACATTTGATATTTAATGTAAATATTTAAAGTTTGAAAAAAGTTTTGATAACAAAAGTAAGAGTGCTGTTCTATCTAATACATTATAATTGATTATCGATCTCAAACTTCCAAATTATATTAAAATTGAATCAATTTTATAAAACTCTATTCTATATTTTTGTTATTGAATTAATAATTTTACATTATCTTTTAAATAAAATTTAAATATTTTAAAGTTAATTTGGTTGAACTATAAAATAAATGTTTAGTTACTAGCTTAAGTTATTATTTTTAATTAGTTCCATTTGCAATTAGATTTTTAAAAAACGATAACTAATTTGTTTGTCTTTATAGTGCAATCATAAAGTCTTAGCGAATATATATCAAGTTTCTTAGTCTTAGTTTGGTATATTCTTAATGCATTAGCTAACAAAAGCAGTTTCAACTTGTTATCATTTGATTGGAATACAAATCCTTTTATTTCTATATTTCACTAAACATTTCAATTTATTTTGTGTGAAACCTATTTAAATGATGGAAGGTCGTTGAAATTTTGGTGGTGTTTGAAATAATGTTTATTTTAGTGTTTTGGTTGAGTTAAAACTGGTCATTGGTTTCGTTTTTGTTGGTTAATTGGTTTCAATAATAGAATAGAGTGGTTGCATCAATACTGTGAATGTCCTTTGATTCTTTTGGCAAAACATAAGTTTTCCGTTTAATATAAAATTACCATGAAGTACGCAAAAGAATATCAAAACACTCAGTTGTAATTTTAATTCCCACGTAAAATCTTATTCAACAAATCATTTGATGTTCATGAAATACACAGCAGCTTATTCGCGAACAAAACTTCCACACCATTGAAGCGGGAAAGGGTAAACGATGAATATTTAAAATGATGTTAGTTGACAACTGAATGATGACACTTGAATGATGACACTTGACCATAGGCATATACAATGTTTTTATACATGTTTCAATAGACTGAAGTCGTATTCTCCACCGCATTTTATATTGGTTTAAGTCGACTTTTCTTGATTTAAATCAGACTTACACAGTGTTGTACTGTTTTTATTTAAATAAATAAAAGTTGATTTAAATGAAAACAAGTGCGTCGAGAACACGTCTTTAGATTCCATTTGTGGAAAACCAAACATGATCTTGATAAACCAAACAGTTTATTTTTATTTTATACAATGAATTTACCAAAAAGTCAATATGTTATAATATATTTACACAATTTTTTCAATAGTTACACATATAGTGTAATAATTTAAGTATGTTATCTTTTGTATGAATTTGCGAATAAGAATATTTATCAACAAGTGATGAAAGTCCATCTTGATCGTGTGTAGTGGAACGATCAATTATTTGAAGATGTCATTCAATATTGCACAAGTCATTCTGTGCTTGATTTCTCCCAACGTTTTTCTTTCTTTTTCTGCCGTGTATAATAAAGTTAATTTTTATTCCGTTGTGACACTAGTAAACAATTTAGAAAAAAATACATTTTGTTAATGTTAACGCTGTGGTCGTATGGTTTTGCTAAAAGTTTGATATTAAAATATTTCCGTTTAGTTTGAATAAAACGTTACTAAACTGTAAACATAACATTCCTCAAACTACCAAAATGCTTATTGTAATCTAACTTACATAATTTACTAAAACAACCATAAAGAAAACGTTATATTCTACTGAAATAGTTTTTATTCTTTTTGTAAATTTTTTAAAACCTTTTTTTAAATGTTAAACTCCATACTTCAGCAACATTCTACTCGTGTAGTTCGATTATCTAGCTATACCAATTTAGCATCCTACCTGACTTTAATTATGGCTAAAATATCAATGAAAACACCGTTAAGTAGTCATCATTCTATGACATTATATATTTGTTGGTATATCTTTAATTCAACGATTATAACATTCGTTGGTCACAACCGAAAAGTTGAAGTGGCACATTTTTGACCTTATCTCTTGAAGAGTCTTCAAAAATATGGCGGCTGATGCTACTTTCTCATGTGTATTATCAAGTTATAAGGAAATTGTACAAATTACCTTCCTGCCCATCATTTTTTAATGACAACCCCATCAATTCACCTGTGTGAGAAGGCAATACCAATCTAAGATCTATACGCCCCAACATAGCCGCTTTTCACGACACGCCAGTGTTGTGTTGACGAGGTTGCGAATAGCGCACACGAGACTGACTCATGACTTTTTTCTACGTTAGGGGTTGATTGATTATAAATGCTCCGCCGGTGTGCCCGTCTTGCAACTGTATTTCAACCGTTGTTCACACTTCAACTGCCGGTTCCGCATATTCTGATGCGAGAGCACGCTTTGGGTTGGACAGGCTTCCTCGAGTGAGGATTTTAAATAAAAACCTCCTCGTTCTAGATTTAATTAATATTGTTTAATTGGTTGTAACATTTTGTGTTACTTAGTTAAAATTCACTCTTTGTAGCTAGACATATTCGTTTATATAGTCATTGATTCAATTGTGAAAGATGTGATGTACTGAACGTAAAAACTAAGTTTGCTGCCTTGCAAAACATGATGATGAGTAAGATTATTGATAATCGCCAGATTTAGAACAGTGTTGCTACTCTTCTTCAATTTTCTCCACTTTCCCTTTCACTTTTGGGATTTGTCCTTAAAAATTAAAAAAGGACAAAGTGAATGAACTTTTTGGACTTATAAATGTTTTGATCAAAAGTAAAATTGATTTTTCTTTCTTTAGTATCATTATTCTATACAAGTTTTACTTTTGCGTCGTCGTCGTTGTCGTCTGCATCCGGAAATCCATTAATATTAAACAGCTTTATTTGAAGAGTTACAGAAAACGTTGTCAAAGAAAAGTAGTTTTTATGACCATCTAACAAACACGCCTAACAAAATCTATATTTACAAAGTTTTCACCAAAAACAGGTTTTTTAAACTCTTAAATATTTTGAGCAAATATTAAATTTGTATTTGAAGAGTTACAGAAAATTTTGTTGAACAAATTGTTTATTATGACCATCCAATAAATATTACCATAAGTATTTTTTCATAAAATCAATATTTATCGAGTTATAGTGAAACAATATAATGTTTGTTTACTTCACGCGATGTTACTCGTCATCTATGGGTAGTTAAATAAATGTTTAGTTATATTGACAAAGTGAAGCCTTAAATAGTTCTGTTGTTTTGGGTTTCAGCAGTGTAAAATGTCCCACGTATCAATATCAATTATGTATCTGTATAGTTACTGCTTGGTTAATGGGAAGAGGGATAAGGAAAGACTAGTTGTGTACGCTAGACTTATATTATTACCAATAGAATATTATTATTATATACACAGACTCTTATATCTATAAACATGGTGGAGTTATGTGTGCTACATAACTACCACAATTACCTGTCTACAAATTCGTCGAATGTCATGATCAGCAAGGTTTCTTCTCGTGCCCTTATCCTTCCTTGATTTGGGGTTGAGGTTCTCAATGAATGAAGCCAAGGTTCTTCGATCTCTTCCAAGCTCCTTGGCTAAATCATGAAGGGCAGTCCTTCAGTAAGTCCTGCAACAATCCTTTGCTTCTCGATAGTGGTCAAGCGTCCTCTTCTGGGAATTTTCTCAGACCTGCAATAAAGCGATGGACAGTAAAAATTGTTCGATAATGAATAAAATGTCATAACTTCTTAAATATTGCATGCATCTAAAGCAGTCTTTAGATGATGAAATTTTTAACTTCCTGCAATTTATATGTTTTTAATTATTAAAGAAAAAACTACCTGCAATAAAGCGATGGACACAGTTTAGATTTAAATGCCTATTTTGTATAAGTCTACATTTACCACTACTTTCGAAGCAGTTTTTAATTTAAATAGAAACGAGATTCTCCAAATATTTATCATGGTTGCATGGATGTTATGTTCACAGATACGAGAACATGGTGAAGAGTCTAAATTGGCTTTACCAAAATATTGCATACCCGTTACCAGTGATCAACGTTAGCACCACGCCATCAATTTCTCTAGAAATAAAGATTTCAAGCGTGGATTTAATTGGACCATTTTTATACGTTCGCATTACCACTCATATCTGAACAATTTTTTCAACGTTGACCTCTTGTAACGAGTTTGCGACGCGAGCTGTACAATACTGATAGCATACTTGAGTAGAACAAATTTATATTATTGACCGCGTTTCTGTAAGTATGAGTATAACGCCCATGCATGCAAAAGCTATAAATATGAAGGGAATGTCGTTTCTATTTAAATATAAATAACAGCTCAGAAATGAGTGCAAATGCACATGTATAAAAGGAGGTAATTAAATCCACACTGGAAATCTTTATTTTTAGAGAAATAGATGGCGCGAGCCATATCATATTGATTGCATATTTAGGTAAAACCAATTTACATTCTTTACCGTGTATCTTTAAGCATAACATTCTTTCAAAAATCATAAATATTAAATAATTTTACTATTAAGTTGCATTTTGTTTCATGTATTTGCAATTTAAATTTCTACAACTCAAAAAACATAAACCTTCAGTCACTATCTTTAGTTTTTTACTATTTTTATTTTAAATTAGTTTGTAGAAACAATCAATAAATGGCATATACTATAATTGTACATTTGTTTCAAAGATTATGAGCTGCAGTTCAACATTTTGTCATGTCATGTTACAATATAGATATTTATTTTTTTAATCAAGTCATGATGTTCAGATTTTTTTGTGGGTATGTTTTATTTTTTGAGATTATTCCTTAACAAATAAAAAAGAGTTGATTGAACATGAGATTTTAATACAGCCTTACATTTTCTTCCATTTTTCGTTAACTGATACACTAAAAACAATTGACTAACTTTTATGTTTAAGATAGTCAAAATGACATAATCAAACGAACTAATCTTTGTTAGCAATGAACACATTGATTTATTGATTCAATAAACTTTCTTGTGAGTCAATAAAAATAAAAATCGTATCACATTAGTACATATATTATTCATTAATAAAGGTTTCTCTAAAGATACATATGATTAAATAATTATAATTAGAAAATATTGTTTTTAATGGAAATTATATGTATTTATCTAAGCATTTCTATGAAAAATATGTCATTTTTATTGGTACTTACGCATATTTTTCTAAAAAATAAACTATAAAGTCGTGGTAATAATATTTTTGGATAATCCTACGATAATGATGACATTTATAGATGACCCTATGATAATTTTCTGTGACGGTTATATCTATAATATATTGCATTGCATAGACTGAAGTTGCTTAGTTCAATATAGTTCGTTTCAATAGCTAAGCAGAAAAAACTCAATCTGTTGCTTGAGCATAACATATACTATAGATAAAATTATAGATTTCACAAGTTTAATATTTGTTTATTTAATTTATTATAACAAGACGGCGATAAATTTGCTTTATAGCTCGTCGATGGCTTGTTTAACTAAATGATGTTAAGTTAGAGAACTAAAACGACCGAAAAATGCCAGTTGTAAAATTATAAATAAAGTGAAGACAATGCTAATAATATTATTATTATCATTGTCATTAATTATTATTATTATTATTGTTATTATTATTACTATTGTTATTGCTCGTTTCTATTTTGTTCGGTTCATTGTCTTCTTCATAGTCTGGTTTCAACCATAAGTGTAAATTGCTTTCAATTTGAAAATGTGAAAGCAAAATAAAATTGATACTTTTTTGTAGTTAATGAAATTATTATCGGTAGACTATTGCTTACAATAAGTTTTGAAAGATTCTTCATCTTAGATAATTTGTCTTAATTGCGCTGGACTTTTTATTTTTGTTATCTTTTACATCAATGATTACAAATATTTGAAACTGTAGTTTAAAATTAGCATAGTTCAGGTATAGACTAAAGTACATCGTTCTGGAAACATTATTTTTTTATATTTGGAACTTTTATTTATTTATTAACTTCTATGTCACTGCATTGATTCACTCTTTCATTATTTCACTATTTCTCTCTTTAATTTTTTACTCTTTCATTCTTTAGCTTTTATAAAATTTTTATTTTATTTCGTTCTTTTTATTTTTTAACTCTTTTACTCTTTTTCACTCTTTAAATTTTTGACTCCCTTTCCCTCATTTTTACTTTTTACTTTTTCATTCTTTCTCTTTTCACCCTTTCACTTTTTAAGTTTCTTACTTTCTCTCTCTCTCTCTCTCTCTCTCTCTCTCTCTCTCTCTCGCTCTCTCTCTCTCTCTCTCTCTATATATCTCTCTCTCTCTCTCT
>JARUHE010318632.1:0-11566 GCA_031471125.1 Archaeomysis grebnitzkii | reverse complement strand
GAGAAAGACGAGCACAGGTTTTTTAAAACGGAAAAACGAGCACAGGTTTTGAAAGAGAAAGACGAGCACAGGTTTTTAAGAGGTGAGTTGGCGCCGCTCCAAAAAAGTTCATTCTAGTCATGTCGTCAATTTGATTTCTATAATTTCATTCAATCAATTAAATGTTCAAAAATTATTAAATCAAAGAACATAAAAATATGACCGAAAATGTAGAATTTTTTCTCTTTAATTTATAAATTATTTTAAAATTGTCGAATTTTTCAAACTTGTTTTCGTCAATGATAAATTCAGACTAATTTTTATATTTTTATTCTTTGAAAGAATCTCCATTAAACATAACTAAACTTTTTTTTAATTATGTATGGAGTAAAAAACAATTTATAAAGGGTTAACTTTACTTTAGATCCCTTAATCAGATCTAGAAACTTTAACAAAAAAGTACTATCAATGCAGGGAGATTTTTAATTGTTCAATGTTAACCTTTATTTGTGATTTATGTTAGGTTAGGTTAGGTTAGGTTATTTCAGGTAAGGTAAGGTACTATTTCATAAAATAAGTGAAATATCACTGTTTTTCATGTTCAGTACTTTTAGTACTTTTTTTTAGGGATCTAAAGTAAAGTTTTGCCTTATAAAGTAATACCATATCTTTTGAATGCCAATAGTGATAATAAATAATATAAGCAAGAAATGCTACAAACAAAGTATTATTATATTCACATATTATTATTTTCATTGTTATAGTTTGTGCTAATAATATTTTTGTTATTATTATTACTAAAATATATTCAAACACAAATATAATAAAATGTTAAAATTAAAACCCAGGGCCATTAAACCGAAGATTTATAATGCGACATTTTGTTTATTTTGTGTAAAGTGTGATTTAGAGGCGGCCATTTTTATTTTTATTTTTAGTCTCATGCATCGAAAACGGAAAAACAATTCCAAGATTAAATTACTTTGAAGAGGCGAGAATTTCAGCGCCTGTAAATCATTTCAGAGAAATTATGATTTGTGGAGATTGTCTCTAATTTTAAACACACACACACGCACACACACACACACACACACACACACACAAACACATACACACACATTTGTGTATATATATGTATTTAATTTCCCGATGAGTAGTCATGCAAAAACCACAACATTGGGTTTGCTTTTCCAGGAGCACCCGCGACGTATCTCTGCAAAAGTTAAGATTCATGGAACAATTATTTCAGGAAAAATGTTTAAATGTCTTCATGATAATGATTCAGGATAAATTCAGAACAAATTTTTACACATTTGAGAAGATAACAATTTACAAAAAAACGAAATTCCACAACCTGTGATAGAGATAGTATGTGTGAAGTAACAAGGTTAATAATTGGTATGCTGCTTCAAGTTTATTCGACTTTTCTTTTCTTTGAAGTCAAACTCGTTTCATAAGTACTGTATAGATAAAAGTAAAATATTGTGCAAACACAGTTTTATTTTAAAATATTAAATCACAAACCAGCGGAATGTTTCTTATAAAGCTTATTAAATGATTTATATCAAAACATTAGAAATAAACTCTTTTATCTTGAATGGTAGTGCATTCTATTAATTAACTCAACACAGAACAATTAATAAAACTTCCTTGGCTTAACTTGACATAAATAAATATTCCTTGGCTTAACTTGACATTATGAATTTTATATCTACAGAAAGAAAATATTTCTAATAGATTAAGTTCGATATTTTAATTGAATATTGACATGCTACAGAAAAATACGATTCAATTAATTTATTCGCAATTTTTTTGAACACTGAAACGTTTTATAGAAGGAAATAAATTAAACAGGATTGTATGGCTTCTATATTTAATAGAAACAATGTTTTTGATGATTTAAAAAAATACCTTAACACTTTAACCGTTTCTTGTAACACCGGTGATACATAATTATAATGGCTTACTCCATTTTATGTAACATCAGTGATACAAAACAAGTTAGTTTATGTTTTGATACATTTATACAGGAAAATATTTGTAAGCTAATAAATTCTGTTTTCAATATCTTAATAATTAAAACTTAATACACTTTTTTTCAATATGTTTTTTATTAAAACAAAATAAAATTCTTTTTTCTTCAATGTATTTTTTTTCATTTAAGCCAAATTAGTTATTTCTTTGGTAAATTCATTTGTGTCTCAAAAATGATACTGGAGCTGGTGTCTCCTCTTTACTTTGACACAGAGAGTGCTGTAAGACAGGTTGTGTCCTGACTCATATTCTTTTCAATATGTGTATGGACTGCGTGATAGGAATGTCGGTTGCTGAATCTCATTGTGGATCAATGATGGGGAAAGTAAAAAAAAATGATCTTGAAATTGCCGAACAACTAGTATTGTTTGCTGAAACGTTGGAAATATTAGAAATATTGCAGGAAACACTTAGTCAGGAGGCAGAGCCCCAGAACTTGAGGAACTCTCCTGGATTAATACCACAACTCAGGATTGAGATGACGTTTTGAGTGTGGACATCGAACCCTTTTCAGCATTTTGTGTGCGAGGGGAGGGAGTTGAAAATTTCGATAATTTTGTTTACCTTAGTAGCGCGAAGGTAGTCATGGAAGATCCAGCCCAGAAATCAATGAGTTTGGCAAACACTATGAGGAATTCACTTGACTTGGAAGACCTCGCATGTTCTTGTGCAGAGAATACTTAGTTACTGCGAGGATCTGAATTATGCAGGAAGGGCACCCGCATGGCCAGTTTTTCGGAGACCCTCGAGGCTCTGCTGTCTTAATTGCGTTCAAAGCTTATTTAAATCAGTAGTTTAGCACAAGCCAATGTAAAATAATGTCGTGCTATGAACATCATTTGTTTTTTACAATTTGGTGTTGGGGGAAAAATAAATTAATACACCATTAGGAAACATCCGAATAACCTGGTCGATAAAAACTCTTGAATTTAAAAAATCCAAGGGTTCTTCTCATGGACATACTTCAACCAAGTCTTATAATCTTGATTATTGTAGACAATCTCAATAGGTAAGGAATAACGTTTTACACTGAGGAAAAAAACAAATGTGCAACAGTTTCTCGAAAAACATTTTGAAGTAACAATCGTATATCTTTTAACCTTGCTCAAATCAGCCTTAAAAGTTTCTATTCTGTATTAAAATGTTAATACCTCTACAAATACTTGCATTTGTATTAAAACACTTAACATTATTTACAATACTTAACTTGTCTTCATACATCTGTAATTTTATTGACAGAAGCTATTATAAATTAAAAAATGATGAAAAATTTCACACAACCTGTAAAAATAGTTCGACCAGTCCTCCTGGAGTTGCGTGATGCTTTCACCGAAGGGTAAAAACTTTCAACAGAATCGAGGTAATGCATATAAATAAGATAAATGTTTTCTATTTAAAATAGATTTTGGTTGCGTTCGCTTGTGATTATCTCTTGCAGTTTGCTCATGCAAGCTGACCTTTGGGTGTCGTAATAAAAATATATATTCTCGTAAAAAACTTTTACGTTATTGTGTGCCTTACTTTTTATGAAGTTTATTCTCATCTTATTTATTGCTCATGTAATATTTTACCCAACTTAGCCAACTTTAGATAATGTTCAGATTGTTCCAAATATGTTTTTTTGTTTTTATGCTACAATACTTTTTTATATAAGGTTTAGATAATGTTCAGATTATTCCAAACATGTTTTTATGCTACATTATTTTTGTACATAGACAAACAAACAAATAAATGTTTAGTGTGTTTGTTTCATAAATGTGAAAATAGTTTAATTAAAATGATGTATAATATTTGTATTATTTTGTTAGATAATTCATTAATTAAAAATTATATATAACATACTGCACATTAAACATACTTTTCATACACTATAAAACACAAAGATTTATGTTTTGCACTGATATAATTGGAAAAAATATATTTATTGAAGTTAAGCTACAAACAATATTGTTTTTCCAAATCTCATGGAAAAATGTGTTCAATTAGAGTTCTTATTTTAAGATCATCTTAAGACATGCAGTATAATTTTTCCTGTTCATCACTGAAGTACTATTTGCATTTTTCTTAAATAGATTAAATACATTTACTGAAACATATATAAACTAATTACCTTGATTAAAACTAACATTCTATTTTTTAATTGTTCGTTTTCTTTAAATAAACAAAATAATTTGTAAGCAATGTAGGATACTGTCTAAAGTTCGAACACACTTAGCACAAAAATTGTAGTTATTCACTTTTTAAATACAGTTGTATTATTATATATAAGGATCCAAGACTTGTCGTATTCATAAGTAAACTTTCAAAAATAATTTACGTTGCTATTTGCTATTAGTTTTTACTCTAAATTTTAGTAGACAAAATTATTTTAAAAGTTATTTTTGAAAACCACGAATTTCCTAAAAACTAGGACAATTCTCATGTTCGATGTATGCTAGAAGAATTGTCATATGTTCGATGTAATTTTGAACAACTCCTAAAACAACTTTCAAAAGTTTCAACATGGCTTAAATTGCATTATTTTATGCTCAAGTACTGTGCTTACGTTATATGACAAATGCTGTTAATATCTAATGAGAAATAATCGATTTGTTTGTGAAAAACAGAAAACATCGCAAAAACAGATACTCAGACATTACTTTAACGTTGGTAGACATCTAGAAGTGAAGGTGTCCCCATCGGAGGAGGAACCAAGTCCTTCCATTGGACTGAAGGGACATGTGATGCTGACATAATCTCGTGGACATCTATTCCTATTAATTATTAAATAGTCACTTATTTTAAAACACTATTTACATAGAGAATTAATTTTCTTGTATATGATACTTATGTACAATTCTTACATGTTTATACATGTTCGAACTTGAGTAAAAACAAAAATTGTTTTCTTAAAAGTACAAACAAAAATTGTTTTCTTAAAAGTACAAACACAAATTATTTGTTGTTTAACGAATATTTTCCTAGGAAAGTAACATCCCCAAATGATACTTTATACTATACTTGATATACCAAGATGGCATTGATTTAGTTTTAAAAGTTTGTAGTACGAAAAAAATAAGTTTTAAAATATCACGTCCGAGTTACGCTCTATATGCGTTTTTAATGTGCAACATATATTTATAAATATAATTAAGTTTTTTATATTTGACTTTCAGTATTGTCTTTGTACTTACTGGTATTATGAGAGCTGAAAATAACTATGTACGAAGTCTATATAGGTCCTATTGAGTGTTTCATTTTAAAATAACTGTGCGTTCTTCGAACTTTGGGGCAGTACCCTGTTAATTAAACTAAATAATCATAATTTGATTCTAGCTTTTGCTCAAACAAATACAAATCGATACATGTTATCAACAATAATAAATAATAATTCTGTAACGCGTCTACTTTATAATATTTAATTTAATAATTCTAGCAAATAAATGTTGGAATTTGTGATGATTGAAAATTTAATATCTAGTCTGAGTATTATATACTGTAATGTTTACCGTGACTGTTATATGATAACCAATCATTTTCTAGTTGGTTTCCTTTTGTTAAGTTTTTCATTTAAACAACGTATAAATGTAAATTTAAAGCTTGTAAAATATTTTTTTTTATATAAAGTCTAATTTGTAAATTAAATTATTATTAAAATTATTATTATTATAACTCAATGACACACCACGGAAGGGAACCTTCGCTTTTTAAAAGTAAACTTTGTTTGATAATAAGTTAATTAGACTATAGACGGACATACAGTAATGGCATATCACCGAAGACCAACGACTATGCTATATACTGAAGGCTTGTGCAATCGAATGGCCAATGATTTTTATAAGTCACTTTGCAAGCAATAATGACGTCATACGTCCGAATGCACAGTGTGCCAATTTAATAGAAAACAAATTAGAATGTTAAATATATAATCTAAAGTGGTTTTTCCAATTGTAAACATTATTCGTTTGGTAAGTTACACATTATTCTATATCGTGAAAACATCATTTTTACGATAAATTAATAACACATTAAAAAACCTATCAATTAGGCACACTGTACATTCAAACGTATGACGTCATCATTCCTGGCGAAGTGACCGACGAAAAGCTTCGACCATTTGATTTTATAGGCTGCACAACTAAATGCCGGTCAGTAAATGTTTCAATAGAAAGCCGATATTCCTCAAATAGACTTTGCCAATATTCCTCAAAACTGCAATGGCTGTTATTTTTAGTAAAGTAAACAGATGTACAGTATTTTGATTGCTACCAAAATTTAGATCATGCAATTTACTAAAACTGGACACTTAATTCAACTTCGTATCTGTTTTCTCTATGTTTTATTTGAACATTTTGTTTTTGAAATACCTTAAAAGGCCGATATCACCATAATTCACCCTATATATACCACTGGCAACTTTAGGGATTTTTCTGTTTACCAAAATCCGTAAAGCTGCCAATGTATAGACTTTGCCGAAGATGGACTCTACTTCCCCACAACACTTTTGCTTGAGAAAGTTACTACAACTCAGTAAAGATTAACACCGTAAAGAAAATACTAACATTATTTCTCTGATATATTAAAGAATCCATTGGTTATGTTTATGAGTTTTAATGTATTTTATGTTTATAAATAAAGTATTGCTATGCTATCATTCTAGTTACAAACATTATGTTAGTGTGTGCCTACGTTAGTCATATTTGAGCTATTTTAGGCTCATTGTATTATATAAGAATACAATCTAAGCTCTATAAACTCTAATATCAAAATTATTATTATTGTTAATATTATCATTACTATTAATATGATTTTTATTTTTATTATTATCGTTGTCGTTTTTATTGTTACTATTAAAATTATTAATATCATTACTACTATTATTAACATTATTATTATATTACTATTATTATTATTTATTATTATTTTCAACATTAATTTCATTTTGTTGAATTAACATTCAAAGTTTTAAGTTGTTAAAATCTTAATAAAAGTATCTGCTATTAATATTGTTATTATTGATATAACTAATACTCTTATTAATATTATTATTATTTTTAATGCTATTATTATTATTATTATTTTTAACATTGTCGTTTTTATTATTATCATTATTAATACCATCAATACAAGGTGTACATAAATTAACTACGTTTTTTGATGAAATCATTACTACTGTTATCAATAGTATTATTATATTATCAATATTATTATTACTACTATTGTTATTATTGCTATTACTATTATTATTATTATCAATATTATTATTATATTATTAAATGTATTATTATATTATTGTTATTATTAGTATTATTATTATTATTATTATCACTACAATTATTATTGTGTTGTTGTCGTCGTCGTCGTCGTGATCATCATCATTATCATCATCATCATCATCATCATCATCATCATCATCATCATCATCATCATCATCATTGTTATTATTATTATTAATAGAACTACTCCTATTATATATCAATATTATCTTCATATTATCAACATTATTATTATTATTGTATTATTATTATTATTATCATATTGTCAACATTGTTATTATTATATTATTATCATTATTATTATTATTGTTGTTATCATTATTATTATTATTATTATTGTTATTATTATTATTATTAATATAACTACTGCTATTATTATTATTATTAATATAACTACTGCTATTATCAATATTATTATTATATTATTAAATATATTATTATATTATTGTTATTATTAGTATTATTATTATTATTATCACTACAATTATTATTGTATTATTAATCAAATTATTATTACTATTATTACTAATATAACTACTGCTATTACCAATATTATTCTTATATTATTAATATTACTATTATATTATTATGACTTAAAAACTGCTGAAAATATACCTCTTATAACGTATGACACACCTTCCACTGATTTACCATCTCTTCATATATTTGAACTTTTAAATAAAACTCACATCAGAAAACTGATATCTAATTCATCTAATAAAACCTCATCATTAGATCCCATACCGACTATTATTTTGAAAAAAGCCATCAACACATTACTCAGACCAATTACCGTCATAATTAATACATCCTACAAACGGGCTGTTTTCCACATTTATGGAAGACAGCAAGAATCATTCCGCTTATTAAAAAACAAAATGTAGAATTTGAATACAATAATTTTCGTTCCATCAGTACACTTGAATATTTATCAAAAATACTCGAAAAAACAGCCATACAATATCTAAATCCACATCTTAATCAACTACCTTACTAGTCAGATTTTAATGGAGCGTATAAACAACTCTAGTTGTGAACCACATTATTAAAAATATCGTCTGACATGTTAATTAATATTGATAACCAACATTTATCTTACCTAGTCCTACAACCTTTATATACAACCCTTAATCAATATTCATCAACCATTGCAGGATATGCGCACGACCACCAAACTTATCTGTCACGTAGACCCATAATGTCTAGCTATGCAAATGCGCAAAACGAGATAGAACTATGCATTACTAAAATTCACAATTTCTTTCTCACACATAATCTTCTTATAAATGACAACAAAACTGAATTTATGTTGGTAGGGTTCACACAACAATTTAAAAAAAAATATAAATCCAATAACAATAGGTAGCACAAATGTCAATCCTATGGCTTCCATATAAAATCTTGGTGTAATTTTTGATGAAAACCTTTCATTTGAAGACTATATTACAAATGAATGCTGTAAATTTTACTATCAGCTTAAAAAAATTAGGCATTTCAGATAATTTTTATCTACAAAAATTCACAGAATCAATTATACACGCCTTCATATCATCATACCTCGATTGTTGCAATTCCGTACTATATAATATACCAAATACTCAATTAAATCGCCTTCAAAATGTTCATAACTGCGCTGCACGACTAATAGTTAACGCAAATCGCTTTCATCATATCACTCCGACACTTCACTTCTTGCACTGCACTGGCTGCTTGTTAAGGCTGGAATAATTTACAAAATAGCGCTTATTACATTTAAATGTTTAAATAGTTTAACCACTAAAAATATTTGTAAACTAATCACCAAGTACACCCCTAATAGAAATCTTAGGTCTAATCAATCCTATTCTTAAGAAACCCTCGAATAAAATCCAACACATTTGGAGGAAGGGCTTATACTTATGCTGCCCCTTAAGTATGGAACTCTCTTCCAATTTACATCAGAAGTGAATCATCTCTCTCATGTTTTAAATCCAAGGTAAAGACGTATTTGTTTAATGATTTTTTAAAAATTTTAATTGTGTTTTATTTTTAGTTTTCCGATTTTAAATAAATTATTATCTTATCCTCCTTATTTTTAGTGGTTTATTTAGTATTTTTGTGAAGCGTGAACTCAGAGCGTAAATCTAACGCTGTTTTCGTGATAATGAGTGCCTCACAGTCTAAAAGAAACTTTTATAAATCCTTAACCACTCTTTTACGCACAAATTAGTGGGGAATAAAAGTTTCTTAGAATATCAAAACATATACAAATTATTAAAATAACAAGGAAATACTCAACGAGTGAGATTCTGAAAAGTGCCTTCTTTTCCCGATCTACGCCCCGAGCTCGTGGTTGAGATTGATCGGGAAATTAATCTCGATTGCTCTATAACGCTATAAAAAAGATTAAAATTATTATTATATTAAATTATTATTATTATTATTATTGTATTATTAATATTATTAATGTTATATTATTATTATTATTATTATTATTAGTATTATTATGTTATTAATATTATTAAAGTTGTATTATTATTATTAATATTATTATTATATTAAATTATTATTATTATTATTATTATATTATTAATATTATTAATGTTATATTATTATTATAGTTATTATTATTATTATTATTATGTTATTAATATTATTAAAGTTATATTATTATTATTAATATTATTATTAGGTATGAAGTGGTCAAGTGTCGACCAAGTGTCGACCATATTGTCTTGGGGTTCAATTCAGTTGTCAATTAAATATTTTCATTTTATTTACAATTTATAAAGAAAAGATTTTTATTATTTTTGGGTTTTTTAAATTTTATTTTATTGAAAGATTTAATTTGTTTATTTATTTTTTTATTTATTTAATAATTTATTTATATATTTATTTATTTATTTACGAACTTTCTCATAAATTAGATTTTAAGAACAAAACCATTTTATTATTTAGTGTTTATGAAATAATATTTTTATTGAAAAATTCCATTTATGTATTTATTGAATTGTTATTTTTATTTGTTTTTTAATTTCTCATAATTTTCTTTTGTTTCAGTTAAAAATGTTTTATAAAACATTTAAGAACTTATCAATGTTTAATCTTATCTATTTCATAGTTTTGAATTTTTTTTTCAATAAAGGGTTAATCTCGTATTGAAAAGGGAATTAAGAAATACAAATGTATAAAATTAAAGTTGAATATTTATTTCCGTGATTTTCAATCATAAAACTCTAAGCAAACGTGGACAAAGCTTTTAATTTTTTATTGCACTTGAGTTAATGTTGGAGACGCTAATAAATAATTAAAAATTAAATTCTTCACTCTTTGAAAAACTTAAAAAAATTGTTAGGCAAGAGCCAAAGGTTATTGAAATATCAGGAACCAAAAAATCTTAAAGTCTTGTCTAATAGCAATAAAAAAATTTAAAACTTTAAAATAAACACACTTCAAATTAAGTAAGTTTTCTGATTATGTATATTTTTAAATGTTTTCTAATGTTATGTAATGACATTTTTTATCAATAATAATAAATATAGTTAAGAAAAGGGTCATTGCATGTTTACCAGCATATTTTTTAGTTCTTGACCCCCTAGGTTAAGTCTATGCAGTTGTTTATAGTGCTTTGCAATTAGCACTAGGGTGTCGGCAAATAGCACTAGGGCGTCGGCAAATAGCACTAGGGCGTAGGCAAATAGCACTAGGGTGTCGGCAATTAGCACTAGGGTGTCGGCAAATAGCACTAGGGTGTCGGCAAATAGCACTAGGGTGTCGGCAATTAGCACTAGGGTGTCCGCAAATAGCACTAGGGCGTCGGCAATTAGCACTAGGGTGTCGGCAATTAGCACTAGGGTGTCGGCAAATAGCACTAGGGTGTCGGCAAATAGCACTAGGGAGTCGGCAAATAGCACTAGGGTGTCGGCAAATAGCACTAGGGAGTCGGCAATTAGCACTAGGGTGTCGGCAATTAGCACTAGGGTGTCGGCAAATAGCACTAAGGTGTCGGAAATAAGCACTAGGGTGTCGGCAACTGTAAATACAGTCGGAAACCGTGCAATGCCCTTGAGTATAAATACAATCTCAAGTGTTGTGGTAACGAACACAAGCTTGTTAAGTGAATTAAACCTAAATTTAAACTCAAACCTATAAATGTCTCATCCATAATCATAAATCTTTACTGAGGGATTGAAGTTATCTTGAAATGGTTCTTTATTATATATTATTATATATTAGTATATATTAGTATACATTATTAAATATTATTATATGTTATCAAACATTATTATATGTTGCTATACTATATTATATAATATTGT
>JARUHE010318621.1:0-11566 GCA_031471125.1 Archaeomysis grebnitzkii | reverse complement strand
GATATATATATATATATATATATATATATATATATATATATATATATATAGAGAGAGAGAGAGAGAGAGAGAGAGAAAGAGAGAGAGAGATTTATAATATATATACATAAATAATAAATTCGATTATTACTGTTGTTAATACTTTTTTTATTATTATTGTTATGACTAGTATGTATTTATGTATTATCTAATTATAATCAGACGTATTATTATCATCTTTATTATTTATATTATTGTATTTGGCATTACTTCCTCCGTAGCTTATAGTATTTTTTCAGTATTATTAATATTATTACTATTGTTATTACTATTATTATTATTATTATTATTATTACTATTGTTATTACTACTATTGATGTTAATACTTTTTTTAATTGCTAGAAGTATTACAAACACTATTTTTATTATCAATTTTATCATGTTGTCAACATTATTATCATACGCCCTTAACATTGTTAACATTAATAATATTATAATAATAATGGTAGTGATAACAATAAAAATAAAAATGTCTTTTATAACTAATATTATTATTATCTTTATTATAACTAATATTATTATTACGTTTTTTATAACTTAAATTGTTATTATATTTATTATAGCTAACATTATTATTATTATGTTTATTATAACTAATATTATTATTACGTTTCTTATAACTTATATTTGTATCATGTTTCTTAAATCAATATTATTATTAATATCATTATTATCATTAATGTTAGCATTACTATTATTATTTTCAGTATAATCATCACAATCGGTATCAACCTTAATACCGATGATATGATTATTATTGTTGTTATTGTTATTATTAAAATTGTTGTTGTTTTTACTATTATTATTCGTATTCGTATTATTATTGTTTAAGTTATTATTATTAGCATTATCATCGTTTTTGTCTGTATTGTTATTATAATTCTTTTTATTATTAATGTTTTTATTGTTATTATTATTAATATTTCTATTAATATTTTTATTGTTATTACTATTATTGTTTGTATTTGTATTATTATTGTAATTGTTGTTGGTATTGTTACTATCATTGATATTGCTCCTGATATTGCTATTGTTATTGCTGTTGTTAATACTAACATTATTATTATTATTGTTATAATTATAATTAATATTATTATTGTCATTATCGGCATCATCCATAACATCAACATTGTATTGATCATTATAATTGTAGCAAAGTATCTCGTTGCAAATGATCTTATTTACGATCCAAATTACATTATTACAAAGCATAACCTTAACCCCGTAACGCCTGAATAAAAATCGGCTTAAGGACTAAAACACATTGAAGTTTACATTGAAAAATACCTTTATTACGTGGGACAAATTAGACCCTTCAGTATGCAAAGGGTTAATATTTATCACACCGATAGCTCTGCACAAATCATATTTCTTATACACACTCCCTGGATAGATATTATATTAATAAATATCTATATAATATACACTGTATCAAAATATATAATAAAGATAACATAGTATTACATACAAGTAACAGTTATTTATTACATCTTATTTAAAATAATTGATTTTCTATATTAATTTATCGTGGTTTTTATTTATTGTTTATATGGTTAGAAGATAAATTGTAATTTAAAAGCTTACAAGCATGTGTTTAAAAACATGTTGTTTTATATGTGTGTGTGCGTTCGTGTGCGTGTGTGTGTGTGCATAGGCGGTTGTTTTCGTATGCGCATTTGCTATGTACAATATAACTAAATTGACAACAGTGATTAAGAACAATGAATAAGTATAATATATATAAGTCATAAATGAGAAATATAAATACAAACCAGCAACAGATAAAATATAAATATAAACAAGAAAGCTAAGCAAATAGTATAGGTATACTATAAACATAAATAAACAATATAAATACAAACCAGTAACATGTAAAATATAAATAAAATTAAGAAAGCTAAGCAAATAATATAGGTATACTATAAAAATAAATAAATTTAATATAAATATAAACGATTTACATGAACAAAGAATGTGAAAAATGACAAACATGAATATAAGTTTTTTTGTCAAGTAATTAATTTTATTATTTATAGTTTTGTTAAATTCGTTTTTCCAGAGAAAAAATTGTCCAAAAAATTATTTTATGTTTATTTTTATTTGAAATTTAACCTGAATGGGCCAGGCTATGGATGCAACGGATGTTCACCGTTGACATGCCAACAACATCTGATGTTCCAAGGTGGTCTCCCATCCAAGATGGTTACCCATACAAGGTGGTAGCCCATACAAAGTGACCACCCATCAGAGGTAGTTATCCATACAAAGTGAACACCCATCCAAGGTGGTCACCCATGAATGTTGGTTATCCATACAAGGTGATAGCCCATACAAAGTGACCATCCATCAGAGGTAGTCACCTATACACAGTGATCACCCATCAGGGGTAGTCAGTCATACAGAGTAGTCACTCATCCAAGGTGGTCACTTATACAAGGTGGTCACCCATCGAAGGTGAACACTCATCCAAGTACTTACCAGACCCAACGTGGCTTAACTTCCCTAATAAACGTATTTAGTTATACTAAACCTTGAACCCGAAATTAACCCCATGACTCATTTGGAATATACCGTAACAGTATTTTACAATACCAACTACCAATATTTCGACATTTATAGATGACCAAATATCCTGCAAATTGCTTACTTCTGACCATTTTTTATTCAAAATAGTCATCATTATTCTTCATGAGCTCCTCAGTCCCGTTGGTTCTTTATTTACTTGTGGTCTACTCTACTTACCTCTGTACATAGGTAGCATACTTCAGGTCACACAGTTAGGGGTGGGTAATAGTTAAGAAAATTTCATGTGAAGGTGTGTAGCTGATCCTTGCATCAATGGACAACTAATGTTATTTGAAAATAAACAAAGCTTTATACAATTTAATTCTTGTACAACTGGCAACCGCGCTGTCGAGTGAAAACTCGGTTTTATATAATTTCCGGAAAAAAATCTATGAAACTTCAAGAAAAGAAATTCTACAAAATTTCTTGAGAATTTTGAGATCATTTTTATGAAAGTGTTTCGATATAATTTCTAGAAACTGGATTAAAACTGATTCTACAAAAAAAATCTACACACAAATACAGAAAAACATATTTTTTAGCTCACCTTGGAAATAACTTTTGGTTCTGAGGTACGAGACAGACAGTCTGAGGATGGACAGGCGGTCCAACTTCGAAAGAATGTTTTGCTCGAAGGGAAGCAACGAGGCCAAGGTATCCAACTCCGCGTTCAGCCGCTCACGATGCCGCTTCGAAGGATTGCTCTTGGCCTGGCCATCCTTGGGTTGTGGTTTTATGCTGCAAGAAGAACAAGAAAAGAAGGATTAGTAACTGGGTGGTTGTTGCTTTATCGGCTGGAATAGATTATAATTAGGGTTAAAGACAACATTTAAATTCTGTGTGCAAGGTAAGGCTGGCACAGGGTACTCAATGTATTTATGGCACGATATGAAAACATTATTTAGATTTACGTTAATATTTCTGAGATACGTAATGAAATAAAGGAATTAAACCAGAAAATCCCGAATATATTGTATGGTAATTTAACGGTATCGTAACCAAGATGGTAAATAAGGTATGATACCATGTGTCACCCATGCACCTATGGTGACAATTTAGTCTTTATTGTTGCAATAATGAGTTAACTTATTAATGCCAGTTGGTTGTTCCTGTGAGGACTAAAATACAGAGATGTTATGGTTGAAAATAAATGTTATTATATTTTATTAACCCTTTAATGTTTTGCTGATTGCTCGAGTAATTACGTTAAAGTTAGCGTCTAGCCAGAAAACATATGCGTTGTCCAGACATTCAAGATACATAGCGACCAACATTTGCTTTACTTTTGTGAAGATATTGTATTGACACGGTTGCATTTTTTTGTACTACAGTAAAACTCCTAAAACGTAGACCTGAATGCTGGCTAGGTTATAGGAAGAATCTCTGTTTCAGGCATACCGATTTAACACCGTTACCCCTGCTTTTGTGTCCCGTTTTCTTTGTATGCATACAAATGATGTGGACGTTTTATGGTTTTACACTTTCTACGTTTTATTATTCTACGTTTCATGAGTTTTACTGTATCCCCGAGTAATTAAGAGCCATTAAACATTAAAATATAAATAAAAAATCCGCATATTTATATTTTTTTGTTATAAAGCTGATCGATTGAGTTAAAAACGTACATTTAAAAGAAGTTTTCAGTTAACGAGGTCTGTTGTTTCTTAAGCGATAAGTAATTTATGTTCTACTACATCTAAGTATCCAATGACAAAAACTGAAAACTATTTAATTTAATTTCTAAAAAATTATCGTTTATTGACTACAAATTAATTTTCATTCACAATTTTAGAGTATACATTTTCATATACAAAGGTAGGATTTGAAAGTGTTCTGAAAGTTCGGTGGTTTATAAATTTACCTGCACATGCTGTACGTAGCCTCGAATCTACGTAATCTCCATTGCCGAATTGGGAGAATGCAGATCCATACTTCCGTAAAACTTTACTTCTATCCTTTGAACCAAAACATAAAAGTTCAACAAAAAAAATGCAACTATACAATTTATTTTTTTTATATAGCCAGTCAATCTAATCTTCATTTGTTAGAGTACATGCTTAAATAATTGAATCTTAATGCACCTTTAAGAATAAAAACAATGTTATAAAGTACCAACACTACTTACTAGAAATGTTAGTTATAGTAAATCTACTTTTTAGCAACGATTATTTTGTTAGTTTGCTTTCCAGTAATTTATTCAGTATGATGTGATGTGATTACTTGAACAATACGAATAGACATTTTGTTTTCATTTCCAATGCATTTAATTTGTTTTGTTAAAACATAACTCATCAACTAATTGCAAATTTATAACATTTTTATTTATTTTTTTCTCGTGTTAGTTGCAAATATATTTTAATTTTAGTTTCATGTTTATTTTTCATTTAACACAATCGTTTTTCAAACCCTGGCTTGTAAGTTTTTTTAAAAAAAATCCTTACATTAGAAATGAACTTTATTTTTTTTAAATATTTTATTGCTTTGCTTTTTTTGGTTGTTTAAAACAAATAAAATTGTTATGATAATGATCTGCACATGGGAAGCTTCCGTGAAAAAAGAAATAATGAATGAAATTGTAAGGTTCAAATGCTCAAAATTTCCTTTTAACCTCATTGTAAAGCTAAACTTTGTATATAAATATATATATATATATATATATATTTATATGTGTACACATGTATAAATATATATTTATAAATGTGTGTGTATGTGTGTCTGTGTGCGTGTGTCTGTGTGTCTGTGTGTGTGTGTGTGTGTGTGTGTGTGTGTGTGTGTGTGTTCGCGCATTTTAAAATAGCTATGAAAAATCTCACAGACACAACGAATAGACATATATTCGGTTGATTTCCTTTATAGGTTGATATTATTTCTGCTAACATTAACTGTATTTCATCAGATCGCAAATTAAAATACATTCATATCGGTTCATAGAAACGTAACACACACACACACAAACTGTTACTGACATCCTCGTACAAATACTAATATACGCACACACACGTACACATATGAGTGTTAAAATACATATACACGCATTACCACACGAAGTTAAACACACATGAGTGTTAAAATACATACACACGCATTACCATACGAATATAAATACACATGAGTGTTATAATACATCATACACACGCATTACCATACGAATATAAACACACATGCATGTTAAAACACATATACAGGCATTACCATACGAATATAAACACACATGAGTGTTAAAATACATACACACGCTTTACCATACGCACATAAACACACATGAGTGTTAAATTACATACACACGCATTATCATACGAATATAAACACACATGAGTGTTAAAATACTAACACACGCATTACAATCCGAACAAAAACACACATGAGTGTTAAAATACGTACACACGCATTACTATACGAATATAAACACACATGCGTGTTAAAATACATACACACGCATTACCATACGAGTATAAACACACAAAACACTCACAAACAACACTATATTTACACAAACACACATGTATGCACAAGCACTAACATACTTACACACATCTACACCCACCCAACCACCTAGCCACCCCAACACACACACAAAGATGTACGTTAACCCTTTAACGCCTGTAGGGACAAAGTAGTGACGATTGTAGGGACATTTTCAATGCAAAACTTATTGTTTTGTAGACCTTTGGCTAATAATAATTCAGGCGTTAAAGAGTTAAACAGAATACAAAACCAATAAGCTTGTATTATTTCTTTATTGATATTTGATGTATCTAGTTGCACGTATACAATACAAAACATTGAATGACACACTAAACAAATACAAATGTATCACAGTAGAAAACAAAAAATAAGAGTCCTTGTGAATTAGAAAATTATTAAATAGTAATTTACTTTATAAAGAAAACCGAAATGTTAACATCTTGCTTAAACAAAATTGAAATTCATGGTTAACCAAGATTTTTATTTGAAGGTTTAGAGAAAAGTTTATTTAAAACAAATGAAAGAACTGGAGATTCTTCAAATAATAAAACTTAGCCAATTTATCATCAAATTCATGGTTAACCAAGATTTGTATTTGAAGGTTTAGAGAAAAGTTTATTTAAAACAAATGAAAGAACTGGAGATTCTAAGGTGGAATACCTGAAGGACTTTTTTTGCTAAAAATGTATATTTCTTCAAATAATAAGACCTAGCTAATTTATCATCTAATTCATGGTTAACCAAGCTTTTTATTTGCAATTTTAGAAAGATTTTTATCGCAAACAAACGAAGAAAATTGTTAATATACAAAATATGGTATTTTATTCAACAATTATATAAATTTAGAAACATTTGGAATATACCAACACAACCCTCAATGCATAGCATTTACTCGTGCTTATTTATATATATGTGTATGTTTTTAATATTAATAATACATAAATGCATGCATAAAAATGCATACAAATGTATACAAATGCATACAAATGCATACAAATGCATACAAATGTATACAAATGCATACAAATGCATACAAATGCATCAAAATGTATACAAATGTGTTAATAAACGAACACAAGTTGATTAAACATTGGAATATTGTTACAACAAAATTATTACATAACAAATGAATACATTAATATAATAATGAAACAATACAATAATGCAATAGCGAAATAATAAATTAATATGCTTATAGAAATAAATAAATACATTCACACAATACAGTAAAACTCCTGAAACGTAGAACAATAAAACTTAGAAGTTTCCTAAAACGTGGAATCATGAAATGGAGAAATCCTAAAACGTCCATATCATATCTATATATACAAAGAAAACGTGACACAAAGGCAGGGGTAACGGTGTTAAATCAGTATGCCGGAAACGGAGATTCTTCTTATAAAGTAGACAACAATTTGTTCTACGTTTTAGGAGTCTTACTGTAATAAAAACATTAATACGTTAAAACTTGATATATTTGAAACAATAAATTAATAAATTCACACATTGATACTGGTAAAGCCATACGTTAATACAAATTTGCTTATACAAATACGTTAATATATGAATACAATTAAAACAATATACTATTATTATTGAACAATGCTTTAATACAAAATACAGTAATATTTTAGTACAAAAACAATACATTAGTACAAAAAAAATTAATATAATAATTAGCAACACATTAGGACAAAAATACAACAATACATCAATACAATAATAATACAATATATTAGTAAGTTAATACAAATGCATCAATACATATTACTACATTAGTGAAACAAATATCAATACTTAATACTACATTAGTACAAACAGTATTAATACAATAACAATACAATAAATACTAGTACGTTGATGTAAATGTTACATTAATACACAAATACAACAATATAATAACACAAAAACAATGCATTATATTAGTAAGTATATACAATTACATTAATATCTTACTACGTTAGTATAACAATAGATACATTACTTCATACAATGATAAAAATGTATCACACATTAATAATACAATGTATTAAGCCATTGAAATAAATACATTAACATATCATTATAAAACAGAACAGCATACAATAGATAATACATTATTAAAGTGCAACAATAATAATTAAATAATAATAATAATTCAAAAATTGTATATAGCATCAAAATTATAAAATCATACTTTTTGAACGCTTTACAAATAAAAATAATACAATAATATACAACAGCAAGAATACACTAATAAAAGAATAGAACATTATAATACTATAGCAAAAATACAGCAATATACTACTGCAAGAATCCACCAATATATTAATAAGAAAATATACAAATACACTAATGTAAAATACACAAATACAATACTACAAAAATACATCAACACAACATTACATTACTATAAAACACACCAATACAATACTACAACAATATAACAATACAATACTACAAAAAAATACCAACATACAAAACTATACAAATATACAAACACTTTACTATACAAATACACTAATACAATACTACAACAATACCATACTATAAAAATCCAACAATACAATACTATCAAAATACACCAAATACAGCAATACAATGCTACACAAACACACCAATACAATACTACAATAATGCAATACTACAACAATACAATACTATCAAAATACAACAATACATTACTATTGAAATACAGAAATACAATACTACAACAATACAATACTACACAAATACACCAATACAATAATACAAAAGTACAATACTACAATACTACACCAATACAATACTACACCAATACAATACTACAACAATACAATACTACAAAACACAACATTACAATACTACAAAAATAAAACAATACAATACTACAATAATACAACAATACAATACTATACAAATACACCAACACACTACTACAACAATACAATACTACAAAAATATACCAACACATTACTACAAAATTACTCCAATATAATACTACAACAATACAACTACACTAATACAATACTACAAAATACACCAATACAATACTACAATAATGCAACACTACAACAATACAATACTACAAAATACAATACTACACTACTATTAAAATACATAAATACAATACTGCAACAATATAATACTACAACAATACAATACTACACTACTATTAAAATAAAGAAATACAATACTACAACAATACAATACTACACTACTATTAAAATACAGAAATACAATACTACAACAATACAACAATACAAGAATCCCACAAACAAATAAATAAGTTGAGGAGGAGAGCCAAGCGAGGTTCCCTTCAGGCTTCGTATTATCTGTACCTGTCGCCCAATGATGGATTCACCCACCTGTCTGCCCGTCAATATTCCCGCTCGGGATTACTCCAACATTACTCTACTATTACTCTACTATTACTCTACTATTACTCTACTATTACTCTACTATTACTCTACCAATACTTTAGAATCAAATACTACTCCACCACTATTACTTTACTATTATTCTAGTATTACTCTAACATTACTCTACTATTACTCTACTATTACTCTACTATTACTCTACTATTACTCCACTATTACTCCAATGTTACTCTAATATTACTCAACTATTGCTCTAATATTATTATACTATTAATCTAACATTATTATACTATTACTTTACTATTATTCTACTATTACTTTACTATTACTATAATTTTATTCTGCTATTACTCTACTATTACTCTAATGTTACTTTACTATTACTCTACTATTACTCTACTATTACACTACTATTACTCTACTATTACTCTACTATTACTCTACTATTACTCTACTATTGCTCTACTATTACTCTAATATTACCCTCCTATTACTCTACTGTTACTCTACTATTACTCTACTATTACACTACTATTGCTCTAATATTACTCTACTATTACTCTACTATTACACTAATATTGTTCTACTATTACTCTACTATTACTCTACTATTACTCTACTATTACACTACTATTGCTATAATATTACTCTAATATTACTCTACTATTATTCTAATATTACTCTACTATTACTCTACTATAACTTTATTATTACTCTACTATTACTCTACTATTACTGTACTATTACTCTACTATAAATCTACTATAAATCTACTATTACTTTACTATTACTCTAATATTACTCTAATATTACTCTACTATTACTCTACTATCACTCTAATATTACTCTACTATTACTCTACTATTACTTTACTATAAATCTACTATTACTCTACTATTACTCTAATATTACTCTATTATTACTCTACTATCACTCTAATATTACTCTACTATTACTCTACTATCACTCTAATATTACTCTACTATTATTCTACTATTACTCTACTAAAACTCTACTGTTAATCTACTAATACTCTACTATTACTCTATAATATTACTCTACTATTACTCTAATATTACTCTAATATAACTCTACCAATAATTTAGAATCAAATACTACTTCACCACTATTACTTTACTATTATTCTACTATTACTTTACTATTATTCTACTATTACTCTACTATAACTCTACTGTTACTCTATTATTACTCTATTATTATTCTACTATTACTCTAATGTTACTCTAATATTACTCTACTATTACTCTACTATTACTCTACTATTACTCTACTATTATTCTAATACTACTCTACTATTACTCTACCAATACTTTAGAATCAAATACTAATCCACCACTATTACTTTACTATTATTCTACTATTACTCTACTATAACTACTGTTACTCTATTATTACTCTGTTATTATTCTACTATTACTCTAATGTTACTCTAATATTGCTCTACTGTTATTCTACCATTACCTTAATATCAAATATTACCCTACTATTACTCCAACATTACTTTACTATTACTCTACTATTTTATATAACCCCAACATTTTTCAATGAATATTGCTCTGCACCTCACATATTTAGATGTTTTTTAACTACCCCGCTCATGATATACCGCCGATATATGATGCTTCCTTTAAGCTGTGGAAGCTTAGCATCTTAAATTTTATGGGAAGATCGCTACGATCAACTACCCAATGCTGGCTTAGAATGGACTAATGGACTATAGTCGATGGGAATGAGAGTTCCTTACTCAGTATCAATCATGTTGTGTTATCGACTTAAAAGTAAAAATTCTGTCCAGCTGATAAAATATTTCGAATATAAAGTTTTTAAATTATTCAATTAGCTTTATAAACAAACATGAACTTTCGTAATCTGGTTATTCATGTCTCAATGTTTTCCAACCAACATATATATCGCATAATTTTTCCAGCTTTTGAAAACTAGTTTCTCTTGAGCGATAGTACTATTGGCTAAAAAATAAAAGTCACATCTTCAGCAAAAAACATGAAAAACGCAACTTTATAGCATTCTATTGTTTGCCGTAAGTTATTGAAACACAAATAAGGCGTTAAAAAACGATCGTTTATTTGTTATATTTCTAAAGTTAATTGAACAATTGAAAACCTTGTATATATGTGTAT